>JADRCD010132950.1:0-10057 GCA_019843815.1 Montemys delectorum | reverse complement strand
AATTTTTCCTGAATAAAACTCCAATGGCTCAGGCTCTAAGATCAACAATTAGTAAATGGGACCACTGGAAACAAAAACTTCTCTAAGACAAAGTACACTGTCAACAAGACAAAACAGCAACTTACAGAAAAGATATTTACTAGCCTTATATCAGTTAGAGGGCTAATATCCAAAATATATAAAGAACTCAGAAAGTTAGACTACAGTAAACCAAATAACCCAATTAAAACATGGAGCACAGCGCTAAACAGAAGTCTCAACAGTGGGATCTCAAGTAGCCGAGAAGCAATTAAAGAAATGTTCAATATCCTTAGTTAGCAGGGAAAGACAAATCAAAAGAACCATGAGATTTTACCTTTTACCAATCAGAATGGCTAAGATCAAAACCACTAGTGGCTACACATGCTGGTGAGGATGTGGAGGAAGAAGAACACCACTTCTTTGCTGGCAGAATTGTAAACTGGCACAACCACTCTGGAAATCCTCAGAAAAATTGGAAATGGTTCTGTCAGAAAACTGAGCTAAACCGCTCCTGGGCATGTACCCAAATATACTCCAAATATCACAACAACACCTCTTCTACTATGTTCATAGCATCCTTATTTATAATACTCAGAAACTGAAAGCAACCCAATTGTCGCTCATTCAATGAATGGATACAGAAAATGTGGTTCATTTACACAAAGGGATACTTTCCAGCTGTTAAAAAACAAGGACATCATGAATTTTGTAAGCAAATGGATGGAACTAGAAAATGTCATCCAAAATGAGGTAACCCAAACCCAAAAGAACATACATGATATGTACTTACAGATAAGTGTATATTAGCCAAAGAGTACAGAATAACCATGAAATACCCCCAGGCTCTAAGACTTTAACCAAGAAGGAAGGCCCAAGTGAGGATGCTTCAATTATATTTTTAGAAGAGTGAACAAATTAATCATGATGAGGTAGAGTAAGGTAGGGAACTGGGTTGTAGAAGGGAGGAGGAGGAGAAAGGGGGAGGAGGATCATGTATGTGGAGAGACAGGAGAGAAACCTAGAGGAAAAGGAAAATGAATAGAAATATGGATCTACCTGCATATTGGGGGGTACTAGGAGAAACTCTAGAAAGCCCAAGAGACCTGGAAGGAGGAGACTTCCAGAACTCAAAGTGGGTGACCTTAGCTGAAATACTGAATAATAGGAAGATGGAACCTGAAGAGACCACCTCCAGTAGTTAGACAAGACCCTCAGTGAAGGAATGGGGATACCACTCACCTTCTAAATTTCTTGACCCAAAATTGTTCATTTCTAAAAGAAATGCAGGGACAAAATGGAGAAGGTATTGAAGGAATGGCCAACCAGGGATCAGGCCAACCTTGGATCCACCTCATGACTGGGTACCAATTACTGACACTATGATGATTCTATCTTGTGCTTGCAGAAAGGAACCTAGCATGTCTGTCCTCTGAGAGGCTCTACCAACAGCTGACTGAGACAGATGCAGATACTCACAGTCAAGCATTGGACTGAGGTTGGGGACACCTAGGGATGAATTAGAGGAAGGATTAAAGGAATGAAAGGCGTGATGGTTTATATATACTTGGCCCAGAGAGTTCTGCTATTTTGGAGTGGTGGCCTTGTTGGAGTAGGTATGTCACTCTGGTCGTGGGTGTTAGTACCCTAGTCCTAGCTGCCTGGAAGCAAGTATTCTTCCAGCCTTCAGATGAAGATGTAGAACTCACAGCTCCTGCCGCAGTGTAGCTGTCTAGCAGCTGAGGAGAACTGGGTATACCTGAAAGGGATGCTTGGAATGAAATAGGATGGACGGGCAAGAGAAGAATGAAGCCAAGACAAAGGTTTCTGACCATGGCTCAAAGTTTAATTTTTAGCTTTGCTTTTATATACAAGAAACCCAAAGACCCAGCCTTTCTTTATGCTGGATTATGTTCCTTTGTTTCCACAGGAAAATGTTGCAAAGCAAGTTCAGCAGGTGGTCAGCTCCTCAAGGCTCCATGGGAAATGCTAACATGGAAAGCCCAGGCACTGACTACAGCCAGATTGTAAAACCTTCAGAGGTTTGTTTAGCCTATTCATGGCTGGGGGAAGGTAACACTGCAGCATGCCTGTACAAACACTGCCATACTCCTGCCTTGATGATAATGGACTAAATCTCTGAACCTGTAAGCCAGCTCCAATTAAATGCTGTTCTTTATAACAGTTGCCTTGGGATTCTAAGCTTTTGGGCCAATATCCACTTATTATTGAGTGCACACCATGTGATTGGGTTACCTTACTCAGGGTGATATTTTCTAGTTTTATCCATCTGCCTAAGAATTTCATAAAGTCATTGTTTTTAATAGGTGAGTAGTACTCCATTGTGTAAATGTATAATATTTTCTGTATCCATTCATCTGTTGAAGGACATCTGGTTTCTTTCCAGCTTCTGGTTATTATAAAGGTGCTATGAACATAGTGGAGCATGCATTATTACATGTTTTCTGAGTATATGCCCAGGAATGGTTTAGCTGGGTCCTCAGGTAAAACTATGCCCATTTTTCTGAGGAACTTCCAGACTGATTTCCACATTGGTTTACCAGCTTGCAATCGCACCAACAATGGAGGAGTGTTCCTCTTTCTCCACATCCTTCCCAGCATCTGCCATCACCTGGGTTTTTGAACTTAGCCATTCTGACTGTTGTGAAGTAGAATCTCAGAGTCGTTTTGATTTGCATTTCCCTGATGTTTAAGTATGTTGAACATTTCTTTAGATGTTTCTCTGACATTCGAATTCCCTCAGTTGACAATTTTCTGTTTAACTCTGTACCCCATTTTGTAAAAGGGTTATTTGGTTCTCTGGAGTCTGAGTTTTTTGTATATATTGGATATTAGCCCTCTATTGGATGTAGGATTGGTAAAGATCTTTTCACAATCTGTTGGTTGCCATTTGTCATATTGACAGTGTCCTTTGCCTTACAGAAACTTTGCAAATTTATGAGGCCCCATTTGTCTATTCTTGATCTTAGATCATAAGCCATTGTTCTGTTCAGGAACATTTCTCCTATGCCCATGTTCCAAGGCTCTTCTCCACTTTCTCTTCTATTAGTTTCAGTGTATTTATTTTTATGTGGAGGTCCTTGATCAACCTGGACTTGAGCTCTGTTCAGGGAGATAAGAATGGATCGATGTGCATTCTTCTACATACTGACTGACAGTTGAACCAACATCATTTGTTGAAAATGCTGTATTTTTCCTACTGGATGGTTTTAGCTCCTTTGCCAAAGACTAAGTGACCATAGGTGTGTGGGTTCATTTCTGGTTCTTCACTTCTATTCCATTGATCTATCTGCTTTCCCTGTACCAATAACATACAGTTTTTTATCACTATTGCTCTATAGTATAGCTTGAGGTCTGGGATGATTATTCCCCCAGACATTCTTTTATTTTTGAGAATAGTTTTCACTTTCCTGGGTTTTTTGTTATTCCAGATGAATTTCCAAATTGATCTTTCTAACTCTATGAAGAATTGAGTTGGAATTTTGATGGGAATTGCATTGAATCTGAAGATTGCTTTCAGCAAGATGACCAGTTTTACTATATTAATATTGTCAATTCATGAGCATGGGAGTTCTTTCCATCTTCTGAGGTCTTCAATTTCTTTCTTCAGAGACTTGAAATTCTTGTCATACAAGATCTTTCACTTGCTTGGTCAGAGTCACACTAAGGTTTTTATATTATTTGTGACTATTTTGAAGGCTGTCATTTCTCTAACTTCTTTTTCAGTCTGTTTATCCTACAATTCATAGACCACAGGAATCTCAAGAAGAAGGAAGACCAAAGTGTGGATACTTAGGTCCTTCTTAGAAAGGGGAACAAAATACACTTGGAAGGAGATCTGAAGACAAAGTGTGGAGCAGAGACTGAAGGAAAGGCCATCCAGAGACTGCCCCACCTGGGGATCCATCCCATGTACATTCACCAAATCTAGACACTCTTGTGGATTCCAAGAAGTGCTTGCTGAAAGGAACCTGATATAGTTGTCACCTACTAGGCTCTGTTAGAGCCTGACAAATATAGAGGCGGATGTTGACAGCCAACCATTAGACTGAGCCCAGGGTCCCCAATGGAGTAGCTAAAGAAAAGAGTAAAGGAAATGAAGGGGTTTGCAGCCCCATATGAGGAATAATAATGTCAAACAACCAGACTTCTATAATTTCCAGGGACTAAATCACCAACCAAAGAGTACACATAGAGAGACCCATGGCTCCAGCTGTGTATTTAGCAGACCATGGCCTTGGTGGACATCAATGGGAGGAGAGGTCCTTGGTCCTGTGAAGGCTTGATGCCCAAGTGTAGAAGAATACCAGGCCAGGGAAGTAGAATTGGGTGGGTTGGTGGAGGAATACCCTCATAGAAGCAGGAGGAGGGAGGATGGGATAGAGGGTTTTCAGAGGGGAAACCAGAAAAGGGGATAAAATTTAAAATGTAAATAAAAAAATCTAATAAAAAAAACTTGAGAAATACAAATTAAAAAAAAAAGGGTTGCCTTGTTTATTGTGTCTCTTCACAGCAGTAAATCTCTAAGACAGAAGTAGTTGATAACCTCATAGGACGATCAACAGTGTCAACTAATTTGGACCCCTGGGTGCTCCCAGAAACTAAGTTACCTACCAACCAAAGAACATATATATGTTGATCCTAGGCCCTTGCCATATATGTAGCAGAACTGCTTTCCCTAACCTCAGTAGGAGAGGATTAGCCTAATCCTACAGAGGCCTGAGGCCTAGGGAGGGAGGATGTCCAGAATTGGGTACTCTCTCAGAGTCCAGGGGAAGACAGGATATGAGAAAGAACTCTGTGAGAGGAGACATAGGAAGGGAAAACATTTTGAAAGGAAATAAATAAAATAATGAATTAATAAAACATAAATATGGGAAATATGCAAATATATATTAAGGTCATATGAGCAGAAAAATCCATAACAACTTACTCTTTAGTTATTGATATTATATAAACATATATTTATGTATGACTATAACCTACTTGGCTCACTAATTGTTATTTGTATGTTCATGAGTTGAAGGTTGAGCAGTTGAAGTTCAATAATTTATCAGGGGTTTTTCCAGGGTAGGAAACAATGAGTCTCCCTCTCTCAACAACTATTAATTTCCTGTACCTTTTTAGTTAGACGTAGGGCCATGTGAGATCTTTCTTATGTTATCATGTCAGACAACATTATTTTTCAAGACTTATTTAGTATTCTATTGAAATTTTGGGGTTGCAAAATCCTAATCATATATAGAAGACAACTCACTGCTGTATTTCTGGTTCTTTTATTCTTACAATCTTTTCTCCCTTTGTCTAAAATGTTTCCTGAGCCTCAGGTGTAGTGGCTGTGCTATAGATATATTAATTGAGGCAACATAATCTATGGGCAACCATACTATATATTTTGGCCAAAGGTACACTTTTGTAATGGTCTCTATTTATAGAACAAAACTCTGATAAGAAGTAAGAGATAAACTTACCTGTTCTGATAAGTATCTAAACAGCTACTAAGAATTATAGTAGTTTATAAAGAGTAGTGATGAGTCCTACTCTAGATACCATGACTTAACAAGCTGTTATTAGTTGGCTGGGTTTACTATACCAGACATGCATTTCTTCCTATTGAGTCTCAACTAACAAAACACTGCAACATCCTTAAAGGATCAGCCCAAATGTCAACTCACTGAGAAAATTTCCAGAATCTCATGTATGTATAAGTGATTCACTTCTATCTTCCCACAGCTCGCTGTTTAATATTAACTTATCAACTGACATACTAAGTAGATATACATCTTCATTGAAGTATGATACTATTGAGAGATAAGGAAAATGTATAAGATGAGACCTCATAGAAAGATATCATTTGAAGGTATCTACTTGGGTTTATTATATTGACTTCACTCCTTGCTCTTTTCCCCAATTCTTCCATTGACTATCTTATATGATGTGAATGTTCTACTTCTGCTGTATTCTACTGATATGAGGGAATGGCACCACTGAAACTCTGAGCCTAGAGTTTAAGTTATTTTCTGAGCTTTGGAGCATAATCATATAAAAAGTAATACATAATATACTTTAGTAGACATGGGACCATATATAGTGTATCAGTATATATAGTACTAGTAGTATGGAGATTGTATTGCCTCAATTAATGTATCTACAGGACAGCCACTACATCTGAGGCTAATGGAACATTGTAGACAAGGGGAGAAAAGATTGTAAGAGCAAAAGCAACAGTATATTTATATGACAAGTACGTGGGATAGCTGGACAGTATGTTAATTCTATTTTAACTTTTGAGGAACAACCATACTATATTATATAATGGCTATAATAATTTACAGTATCAACAAAAGATTCTTGTATGTTTGACTTCATATCAACATCTGAAACCATCTTTAGAGAAAAGAAAAAAGTGATATAAGTTTTCAAATGTAATTATTATTGTAAATATGTTGGGTTTTAATGTAATTATTTTTCTTAATGTTAATGGTTAATTAGACTGAATTTAGATTGTCATGGAAACATAAGGGTATTTACAGAAGGTTTAAATAAAGAGGGGATACCCCCTCTCAATAAGGGTAGAACCATCCCATGACTGGCACAAAAGATAAAAGATATGTCTTGCTTTCTGACTTACAGAAGGATTGTGATCACCCATGTTACTCTTCTGTTGCTGTGCTTTTCTCAGCAAGTTAGATTGTATTGTGCTCTTAAACTGTGGAACCCCCCCAAAAAATTCACTTTGTTTATTCTTGTATTTCCCACACTATTGAAAACTCTAACTAATATGGCACATTGGCAAAAGGTCACCCGCAGTACTCCACATGCCAACTGTCTATATTTCTGGGGCTAAACCTGGTGACTTCCTGGTTCATACATCTTTGAAACTGGTTTACAGAAATGTACAAGTTACAGAAGACAAATTACTACAGCAAGAGCTAATCAATCATTAAAGATAGAGTATAAAAGATCAGAATGCTGAAGCAAATGCAGAAAGCTTATGATTTTTCTTAGGGAAGAAGTATTAAATAGTTAGACAGGTATCAGAGTATTGAGATGCCATTAGGGATAGACCATTCCCTCATTGTTGACTTCCACCATTCTTCTTCCCATTTCCCAGGAACTACTGAAAAGGAAACCATAATCTTGGTCTTACCTTAAGATTTAGCATAACATGTGAAAAAGTGGGTTTCGAGTCCCATTAGTGGAAAGCTACCTTCTTTTGGTGAACAGTATGGAATTTGACCTTGACTGGAGTCATGGCATTCTAATGCCCTAAGATTAGAGTATTATATTCAGTTGTCTCCCTTAATCATTAACCTCACTGGGGCCCATCAGTATCCTAGCTGGTAGATCACTCTAGAGCTTACTTGCTGAGTACATACTAAGGTGATGGGAGAGATAATTATCCATTTAATGAGACAATGTACATATCCTCAAAGTCTCTTATTCATACAGCTTCTTGTATTGGTTTAATCATAGCAGTAATAACCCTGTTCCTTTTTAAATATAACTAAAAAGTAAACTTTTCTTTTTCCTTTTTTCTGTCACAATTTTGGATACTGGCCCAAAACCCAAGCCTTCTTTTTCCCATACCTGTGTTTTTCTCATTGTTTTCTAAAGACAATTTCACCTCTTTCAATTTCAGCAGCTGCTTGTCAGTTTCCACGGCTACACCTGCATGCTTTCTTGGATTCTAATTCAAAATAATTCACTTTGTCTCTTTCTCCTCCATTTCTTCATCTTTTTAGCAACTGCTGAAATCTAAGGCTTGCTTGCTCTGTTTTATTCTGTAAAATCCAGAAACAATTGCCATCCACCTTCCTTCTGACTCTGTTTCTAAATTTCTTTATTAGCAAGACTGAAAAGCTCACAGCAAAAACCAGTTTCCTGAAAAACAGGACTGAGGAAATGGGCTAGAGGATATTCATGTTATATTCAGGCAAGAATCTGTCATATTTCTACCTGTGTTCTGAGAATTTATATAAAGATAAATTGAAAAGTAAAGGAATCATTTATTTGGTGGAGGATTCAGCTATAATATGGATGCTTATAACTGATCTTATTCAGTTATACACTGAACAAAAGTTCAAGATGTGAAAAATCAGAGCTTTGGAGAGCAAAGACATAAAAATTTAAGTTGCAGGCAAAGAGTTGTGATGGCTTGTATATACTTGGACCAGAGAGTGGCACTTTTAGAAGGTGTGGTTGTGTTGGAGTAGGTGTGTCACTGTGAGTGTGGGCTTTAAAACCCTCATCCTAGCTGCCTGGAAGCAAATATTCTGCAAGCAACCTTCATATGAAGATATAGTCTCTTAGTTCCTCCTGCACCATGCCTGCCTGGATGCTGCCATGTTCCTGCCTTGAGGATAATGGACTGGACCTCTGAATCTGTAAGCCAGCCCCAACTAAATGTTGTCATTTATAAGCTTTGCCTTGGTCATGGTGTCTGTTCACAGGTGTAAAACTCTGAGAGAAGAGTATAGATAATTGTTACTGTAATCTTTAAAGGCATTCCAAACACTAAGTAGAAATACCATGCTCTTCTCTGGATTGATAGAAAAGGTACCATGTTGGTAAGACCACACCCAATGAATGCCCAAACATTGATAATCTTATGAAATTGACTGGAAAGGGGAAAGTTTAAACTAAGAATGTCCATTAATGGCATTTTATGCTTACAAACAAACAGAGATGCCTTCTCCAAGGATTAGCACACAATGACCTCTGAAATTGTGATTCAAGGGCTCCTACTCTAGATGGCAAAACATCTGACATTATCAGCATTGTAATAATTTAGTGAACAAGAAAGAAGCAGGGGTGACATTGTCAAGGAAGACTGCAATAAGACTAGAATACCACAATGGAGAGGTACCGTGTGACACTCAATGATGCGTGAAGGTGAAACTTAAGTTGAAATGGAGACTTCATGTAATTGCCAATACTTTAGAATATGTTTTGATAAAAGCTGAAACCACAGAGTACAGCAGGCATAGAAAAGAAAGGGTGTACGCTACACATAACAGATTTACAAGAACAGCATTGTTCAAGTTGACAAGGTGAGATAATTGCATGATGAACAACATGCCATGATTGTGGATCTGCACTGTTTTGGTTTTTACCATGTTTTTCCTGCTTTGATTCAGTCTTACATCTGTTTGATCTTTTCTTATCTGTCTCTAATTATTACTTTTAGAATAGGAATGTTTATTTTATAAACATAATTTGGATTTATATAATAAAGGTGGGGGCACAAAATAAAGAAAATGACTTGCAGCTCAGGAAATACTCTAGAATTTTGGACATAATATATTTTGCATTGAGAAATAATAATAAGACTTTAGAAAGCATGAGCCAATTCTTATCATTAAAGGGAATATATTTTGGTCTCAATTTGCAAAAGACACATTTATGATGAATAATATCCATTGTCAACTTTGCTAAATGTAGAATCATACCTTTAGGTGTGTATATGAGTATGTAAATAAGTGGAGACAACATACTCTAATATGGGTGAAACCATTCCGTGTCTGAGGTTGCAGATAGAAGAAAAAGTAGAAGGGATGTAGAGAACCTAGCCTGTAATGTTAAAAAACAAAACAAAACAAAACAAAACAGAAAAGTAGTAAGCACATAGTATAGACTAAATTACCAGGTAAACATTTATTCATAGATGGAATAATAGGTACCATTTATTTGGAGAAATAACAAATTTAAATAATGATGCTCTACTCAGATTAATTTTTGTTCAATTAATTTTTTTCTTCTCACAAAGAAAATCAATGAATACTGACACAATTGTGACCATTATTAAGCATTTCAAGGTGTAAGTATTCACCTTTCTGGAAACAGAATTGCAATCCGCGCAAGTCGGACACCAGTATCCTTCTGCAGCAACCATTTATTACATCTTTAAGAGGGAGATCCCAAGCCCTGAAAAGGTGCTGCTTAAATATACCCTGGAGCGGCATGTTCATTTCTGATTGGCTGCTTGCTCAGGAGCGCATTACACCCCGGGATGGGC
>JADRCD010132942.1:0-15186 GCA_019843815.1 Montemys delectorum | reverse complement strand
ACACACACACACACACACACACACACACACACATTCCCACACAATGGAAGTGAAAGGGACGAAGCATATCTGTGTTCCTGTCTTAAACATCAATAGGCTGTTTCAGCCAAATGACTTGGGTACTGTGAGATGTGGTGTCACCACCCTAAAGAATTCTCCAATATTTTCCCATTAATAGGTACAAGGACCTAAACGGAAAGCGGGTAGAATTCTCCAAAGTGTGTAAAGTACAAGGTCCCTCTGTGTGCTTTGGTTCTCTACCATTCTCTTCAATTGGATTTACAGTTGGCTGGTTTCCCTCTGAGTCCTGGTGCCGGACTGAGAGGACAGGAGTCCACGTGCTGGGTTGGGTCTCCATCCCACACTTGAAAGCTCACAGGGCAACTGACAGTGTGAAACCAGGACTTCCTTGTCAGGCACCTTCTTAGAACAGTGGTTCTCAACCTGTGGGTTGTAACCCTTCGGGATTGAACAACTCTTTCACCTAACCCTAACCCTAACCAACCCTCAGACCAACAGAAAACACAGATATTTACATTACAATCCATAACAGTAGCAACATTACAGTTATGAAATAGTAACAAAAATAATGTTATGGCTGGGGGTCACCACAACATGAGGAACTGTATTAAAGGTTGCAGACTTAGGTAGGTTGAAAACCGCCGGTCCAGATGCAAGGGCTGTAGAAAGATGAACCTCGCCATACACTAGAAGAAAGGATTTATAAAATGTGAGAGAGGATGCAGATAACAGCCAAATAGAGATTATTTCAAAATTCCAGAAAAAGAGGGAGGATAATGTAATTATGAGTGAGGAAAGCAGACAGCTTAGAGCCAGTCACTAGGCAAAGACTCTTGGGTAAGCTAAAAATGTAACATTTCCTCCAAGTCTTGCAAGGGAAAACAAAAACAAACAAAAAACCCCCAAACCTTCTAATCACAGGATGGCTAAGAAAAACTCCTAGGCAAGACAGAGTTTTGTGCATTTGAAAAGCAAGAAGTCAGTGGCTACCCAAGGTGTGGGCACATGGAGGTGTGAGCAAAGAGGCTTCAGGACACACTAGAATGACTCTTGTTTTGACCACCTAGAGCAAGCTAAGTGCTGTTGGGAAGGAAAGCTGCCTTCTTTTCAGCTGAGTGGGTGGAAGGGTTCTCTGATGCTCAGAACTGCCTATCTAAATGATCTTCGCTGGAGAGAGAAGCAGGCTGAGTCTATCCCTTTGTGTTGTCTGTCCCACTGTGACTTGTTTTGGGGTGCTCACTCATGGAGGCTCCTGAAAAGCACCTTACAACGTAGAAATCAAGCCCACCCATGAAAAGTCTCAGATACTAAAATTTTTAGACCTAACAGCAACTGTTATAATTACCTTCCATTGTAAATCTGCTTTTTCTCAAAGCGTCATCATTCTTCATAATGAGTTCTATAATTTCCCCATAGAATATGACCCACTTCAGCTGAAGTGCTGAAACTAAGCTCTAGCAGTTGATCACTGTCTGTAATTTGCATTGCTCTTTATCCAAGAAAATATTCATTCTTATTAGCCAGATTGAGACCTATTATGAATGTCAATGTGACTTAATTAAAGCATAATATTGATCATAATACCACTCTCCAGACTCTAATGCCCTCCCCCATGATGCTTACTAACCTAAACCTCCACTGATGAAGTATGAAAATAAATTAGATAAAGGCATTTTTGATAAGTTAGAGAGATTTAACCAAAGTCTTTCTTAATGAAAAAATAATAAAAAAAAGTATGAGATGAATTGTATCTGCTAAATTATACATGCAGAAAGACTTCAAGAAAATAAAAAATGTGTTTTGCTACCTTTCTATTTGAATGTCAGGCAATACTTCTTAAACTCCTGAGTACTCCATTCGCTATGTGCTCTGAGTGTTTGCCCACACAATGAGCTTGTACTCTGTTAGTTTTCCTAAATTCTATCTATTATTACTTAAAGGGAACAAAGCATTAGAAACAAATTATAACCTCGCATCACTGCCTTAGTATTTATATATGTAATGATGGGGAGAAATTGAAATGACTTCCATAATCATGGAGATAATCACAACTTTTTTGGAAAAAAGAAATCCCTGCCCATCTCTTTGGAAAAATATTTTAATGGACTCATGGCTAGGTAGGACGAGGTCCCAAACTGGGTTGGTGTTTGGGAGTGTGGGGTGATGAGGGTGAGTGTTAAAATAATGAGGCTCTTTTCTGTGGGTGTAGAGAATGTTGTTGTTTATTGGGAGATTCTTGGTTGGAGTTGCATGTTCGAGAAAGGACTGAGTTGTCATGCTGGAGCTAAACACAGGAAGGAAGAGATGACTCAGATGGATGTGAGGGTGACCTGAGCATTAAGAAACAGTGATGAAACTTAGGAAAGGGGGTGCTGAGTCTTGTTTGTCCCTGGGTAAGGGCCAATGTGATGTTGTTCCCGTCCCTGGAGCAGGACCAGCAGGGCATGGGCCTCTAGCAGTGTCCATGGTTGATGTGGTTGTAAAGCTTGTTTGTGTGTGGATGGATGGTGGATGGACAGACAGACACACGGACAGAAAGACAGGCAGGCAGATAGATAATAGATATGTATTACTTCATTCAGAGATAGCATGAGTATGGGGAGGTGAATGTGTGTCTCTCTCTCAACAAAATGGTAAATGCTGTGACCTTCAGGACAGCCCTTAAGACTGTGGGAAAGAACGCTGAAAACATGAGTTCAAAAATAGATAATTTCTCAACTATCCAAAATATCAGGATGCCATATGAATTGTATAAGAGGCTTCACAGATCTAAAGGAACAAAGGCAGCTGCACAATGAGCCAGCTTGTCAGAAAGATACTAAGGAAGGAGATTAAAAAGATTCAGGGAGTGGTGATTGCAGGGCAAGATCCTATCCAGCTATCTACAAAGGCAGTTAGATTCCTGAGTTCAAGGTCAGCCTGGGACAGAAGGAGTTGAGGTCCAGGCCCAGGCATGGTAGGAAAGGTAATTTCAGGGCTAGGTCTCACCCAGAGATCTTGTTGTTTGTGCTTGTATTTGCTGTCCCTTTCTACAAATCTAGGGACTGGAGTCATGGGATGCTGATTCATGGGATAATCAAAAGGGAACCTGAGGTAGTAACTGCATTAATATACAAACAACAAGGTTCCTTCTGGTCTGTCTGGGCCGGTGTCCAGAGCAGACCTTGGGTGCCAGCTCTGCAGCCAGTCCCACAACACCCAGAGGAAGCTCCACTCCCAGGTGCTCTGATACACCCAGGATCAGAGGTGAGGAGGAACCAACATCTGTCCCAACACTGGGAGAAACTGGGACCAGGCACACAGGAACTCCACCAGCCCAGTGACTCAGGTTCCTTCCAGTCTGTCACCCAGAGGAAGCTCCACTTCCAAGTGACCTAACAAGCACAGGATCACAGGATCCCAGAATCACAGGATCACAGACACAGCTTGACTCTGAGGAGTTCTGACACAACCAGGATCACAGGAAGGACAGGCTCCAGTCAGATTTAGCAAGGGCAAGTAGCACTAAAGATATCTAGATGGTGGGAGGCAAGCATAAGAAAATAAACAACACAAACCAAGGTCACTTGGCATCATTAGAACCTAATTCTCCCACCATAGCAAGTCCTGGACACACCATTACACCAGAAAAGCAAGATTCAGATATGAAATCACTTATCATGGTGATAATACAGGACTTTAAGAAAGACATAAATAGCACCCTCAAAGAAAGAGAGGAAAACACAGGTAAACAGCTAGAAGCCCTTCAAGAGGAAACACAAAAATCCCTTAAAGATCTTCAGGAAAACACAATCAAACAGGTCAAGGAAGTGAGCAAAACCATCTAGAATCTAAAAATGGAAATAGAAACGATAAAGAAAACAGAAAAAGAGACAACACTGGCCATACAAAAACTAGGAAAGAATTCAGGAATCATAGATGCAAACATCACCAACAGAATACAAGAGATAGAAGAATGAATCTCAGGGGCAGAAGACACCATAGAAAACATTGACACAGCAGTCAAAGAAAATGCAAAAAGCAAAAAGCTCCTAACCGAAAACATCCAGGAAATCCAGGACTCAATGAGAAGATCAAACCTAATGATAATAGGTATAGAAGAAGGTGAAGACTCCCAATGTAATGAGCCAGCAAATATCTTCAACAAAATTATAGAAGAAAACTTCCCTAACCTAAAGAAAGAGATGCCCATGAACATACAAGAAGCCTACAGAACCCCAAATAGACTGGGCCAGAAAAGAAATTCCTCCTGACACATAATAATAAAAACACCAAATGCACTAAGCAGAGAAAGAATTTTAAAAGCAGTAAGGGAAACAAGTCAAGTAACATATAAAAGCAGGCCTATCAGAGTTACAGCGGACTTCTCACCAGAGACTATGAAAGCTAGAAGATCCTGGGCAGACGTCATACAGACCCTACAAGAACACAAATGCCAGCCCAGGCTACTACACCCAGCAAAACTCTCAATTACCATAGATGGAGAAAACAAGATATTCTATGACAAAACAAAATTTACACACTATCTTTCCACAAATCCAGCCCTACAAAGGATAATAGATGGAAAACATCAACATAAGGAGCAAAATTACACCCCAGAAGAAGCAAGAAGGTAATCTTTCAACAAATCCACACAAACCTAATTCCACCTCTTACAACAAAAACAACAGGAAGTGACAATTACTTTTTCTTAATATGAAAATTAATATTACCAACACATCTTAATCAATTGAAATCCAATAATATGAGAAATTAGAAATTTGTTGATTGTCATCCAATGATCTCTCTAATTTGGTAATTGGAGAAATAGGTCCAACATTGTACAATCTATATACACTCTCAGCTTGTTTGTTTGTGACAGTGTCTTGCTTTATACAACATAAGGGTCTTGAAATCTTGCTTCTCCTATCTCAGCCTCTCTATTAGTAGTATTGTTTAGTTCATGTCTTTACACTATACTATGATTTTCAGAACAGCTTATGTATTTCAAAAGTATTTATATACCCAAAAGAAACATAGATCATTAACTAGGGAGGTTGCTTGTAAGAGAACAACAAAGAGTGAAACTGAATGCTTTGCCTGACATTTGTAACTCTTGTATCAAGTTTGAAGAAGAGGACTTTATAAGTTACTCTTTCTTTGAGATGAATGCTTTTCCAAATTATCACAGCTAATGAACCAAATTCTTACCCTCACTCAATGTCCGTGCCACCCTCCAAACAGAACCATTGTTCATTGAAACAGTTGGTGAATGACTTTATGGATAGACCATCTTAATACCTACACCATTTCTTAAATGAATGTAACCTGTTCTCTGTGGGCTGAGAATAAACTCACTCACTGAAGTCAAATAGTTTTGACCATAGCAGGAAGTCTGTATCCAAATTCGAGCCTACAATTCATTTCTTGGTGCAGCAGAACTATCAACTCTCAGCTTAGCTACGATGGAGGTAAAATCCTTTGGTGATATGAGGGTCATTGAAGTATAGCCTTATTACAATGAAATCCAATGTCTAAAAATTGTTCTTATTTTGGGCTTGTACCACAGTAAGAGCCAAGATTTGAAACTCTACTAAATACAAAACAAACAAAAAGACTTTTTATATTTATGTTCATTTAGGAAAATACCAGTAGTGATGTATTATTTTGAAGTATACAGTTAATATGTTTGGAGTTTTTTAAAATTTATATTGAGAAAAATGTATTTTCACTATTGCTGTAGATGAGCATCTACATAAGACTGTTAAATTGATTGTTGTTTTATATCAAACAACTTTTATAATACTTACTTGTATTGTTATATTTTATAAATTTTAAGGAATATGACAAAAAAAGATATTGTAGGTATTGAAGGGTGGTCTCTGGGAGGAGTGGGGATACAAAAGGGAAACAAGGATGTGATTTAATTCTATTTACTTAAAATATGTTTTTAAATATTGACAAATTCAGATAAATTGAAATCATGTAAAAAAATAAAAATAAAAATGCTCAGTATCTAATTCTAAAGAAAAAAAGAAAAGAAAAGAACCCTTGGGAATTATTGACCAAAACACATAATAAATTACTAATATTTGAAAGCTAAAAATAATATATATACAAACAAGAGAAAGCTGTCTCAGTCAAGCAAAACATAAGCTGTCAGCTTGAACCCCATGATTTGACCTCAAGTCATTTATTTCGCCAATCTTAAACATCCCCTCCTCAGGATCTCTTACCTAGCCAAGGGTGGTCCCTGGCAAAGGAGTTCCTGCTTGGAGATTCCCAGAGCACTTAGATACCTGCTGGACGTGCCACAGTGTCCTGGAATAAGAGCCTAAATGATGACTTTCATGAAAGGTCACATGGACTATGGGAAATTTGTGTAGAACTCAGCTTGCACTTCAGTTCATACCCACTGAAACATCTGTGGGTGCAAATAGCAAAAACCAACCCACACTACATTAAACAGCTGGGATTTGAGGCTCAAAATGCTAAAATCCTGATGAGTGGGGAAGGAACAAACCTCTTTCAAGCCATAAACTCTTAAGAGGCAATCCTTTGAGTCTTTCCTGCGAGACACCAGAATGGCATCCCAAGATGGCTGCAGCTGCTCTGAGGCCACATCCAAGGAGAGAGGCAGACCCTTCCCAGCCAGTGTCCGAGGACAGTCCCAGTGATGGTTACTAGCCCAAGTGACTGGACCATGCATGGCCTGGGTGCTAGGTATAGAAATGATGGGAAGTGTCGTGAGGAAATAGTGAGGATGTTTGGTAGATAATGTTGAAGACCTTTACTAAACCTAACTACATCTCATAATTTAGACATCAGGGAAAGTTTAAGGTGTATAAAAAAATTCACCAACTGCTCAAAACAAGATAATTTTAATTTTCTCTCCAAAGCTTTTATATAATAAAATTATTTTCAACTTAGCCATATCAATTTCTCAGAGCTAAGAGTTAGTCAGATTCATTTAACCTGCATCAATAGTACTGCATTGGTGTTGCTTAGAGAGAAGGTCTGAGATGTAGCCCAGCCTAGTCCAGAATTTAGATGGCTTCTGCCTCAGCCTAAGGACAATGCTTTTAAATGTAACTCGCCATACTTAAGATTGAACAATATTGATCTGAACTCACTTTGAAAGTGTTGAAGATATAACCAGCTCATGAATTCGCATCAACACAGAAGCTGGAGACCGGAAGAAAAATCTGGAAGTCTTTCAGTAACAGGGTTTGGTCCTTAGCCTTTCATCTCCCTATGAATCTAAGCCTGGCTGCCCAAACATGTTGTCAGCCAGGCGGTTGAGAGAGGGAGTCCAGCTGGGAAGCTCCAGAGGGTTTTCCAGGCCTCCCTCTGGGCATCCTTGTGCCATTTAGGCAGGGTCTCCCAATAAATACCAAAAGTCTGAGTAGCGGGAGCTCCTGCCAGCGGCTCACAGTTGGAGCCACGCTTTAGACAGCAACGTTTTCCAGATGTTACAGAGTCAGTGAGCCGAGCCGGGAGATCTGCTTAGAACAGGGTAGATGTTTATCCTGCTCACTGAAGAGGGTGTGTGGCAGACGCCCTTCTGGATACAAATGAAGGAATTCTCTTGAATGTATTTAAGGCGGTGGTAACCTGGTGAAGAAAGTTCTAGAGGATTTTAGAAAGCAGGAGACTTTGGATTTGGTTCCTTCTTTCCAGGTCAGTTTATAGGAGGGATAGGAAGACATGGCTGTGTGTTTATATTGCACTTTAAAAGATCCTGGCTGCTATTCTATGAAGACACAGGAGTCCTTTTCCTTCTGCTTTCTCTTTCACTTATGCTGCGGTTTCCCAGCCTGCTGCTTCCCTTCTAAAGCACTCCTGGACCACACCTGGTAGAGCGAGAGCGTTGTTCTTTATTGTCAAGTGAGTGAGGTCTTTAAAGACTAAAAACATGGACATTTGCATTTTAAAGAATATTACCCACCTTGATTATGAACCGAGGCCGGGGAAACAGGAGAAAACCTAGGGATGGAAAAATGCATTATTTATGTGGGTTTGTCTTTAATTGATTGATTTGAATAATTTCAGGCACACTGGTACAGATTGACAAATAGCATATGCTGTTTGGTAGCGGCTTTAGCAGACTGGCTTTTCTAAAGGAGGGCAGATTTTCATCTGCGGATGTTGACCTTGGGCAGAAGAGAAGAGTATGTGCTAAACCCGCCTCTGCTGCTACAGAAAAAGAGAGAGAGAGAGAGAGAGAGAGAGAGAGAGAGAGAGAGAGAGAGAAGAAAGAAAAAGAATCTGCCTTGCAGGTGTTGAGATCCCTGCCCCTGTACCTTCCTGCTTAGAATGCCTGTGGAGGAGATCCCTCCTGAAATGTAAATATTATTCAGGAAAGTCCTGTATTTAGCCCGCTCACATCTGGTTTACATAGACTGTCTCCTTGAGTTTAGATCTTTGTTCTGCACTTTCCGGTTGGAGGTGGTACTAAGACTTCTTTATTCGCACCGTCTGAATTCTTTATATTGGGGTTAATCCTCAGTCCAATTGATTCAATAAAATTATGGCACATTGGCATATTTATGTAACTAGTCCCAGAAGTTATGGGACACAAAACATCATTATATATGGTGCTGCGAGTGTAATTATAACTCAATGTTGATTGCCATGCGTCTTAGTCCTCCTGAGCTCGGGGCTGAATCCTAGTCTCACTATTCCGATTGGCCATTTCCTAACAAAAAGAAGTGTTTCCCAGTTGCTAGGAGACAGTATTGTCTGCGCCCTCTACTTCTCTTCTTCTCGCTTCCTTCTTGAGGTCTAATTATAATTGTTTTCCTTCCGAAGGCTCTCTCTCCATTCATGGCTGCCATTGTCATCTGATAACTGTCAGTGTTATTGTCACTATTGAATTTAGTGATGAGAAGCTACAATTTGCTCATCCTTCAACAGAATAGAAAATTGACGAGTTCTTATGAGGCATCTGCATGCTGTCAGAGAATCCATTTTTCTCTCAGAGGTCACATCTCCAAAGAAAGTCTTCAATACTTGGCATCCCTCCTGCCTCTGACGCCCCTCGGATTCTCTCTCTGATTTTCCTACTATATGACCCCTTTCCTTGAGGACTAGGCTTGTGTCTGTATTATAGTTATATTTTGTGTATGATGATAAAATTCCAACAGAAAATAAGGTGATGAAATCCACAGTCTATGAAAACAAACAGCACACACACCAAACAGCACAGAAATGACAGGAGCCACCTTTAACTGTGGACCCTTTGTGTGATGGCATTGATCAGTGATTTATATTCATTATCTTGTTCATTCTTCCTAAATTCTATAAGGTCTTATCATTCCTGGTCATGAATAAGGAAGCTTGAGAGAGTCTTAGAGCCAAGAGTCAGTAAGGAAGTGTTTTAAGTGGCTGACCGAACCAAAATTTCTTCATGAAAGGTGTCACTGAGTGCTGGAGAGATGGCTCAGTGGATAAGAGCACTGGCTGCTCTTCCAGAGGTCCTGAGTTCAATTCCCAGCGACCACATGGTGGCTTATAATCATCTGTGTGCCCTCTACTGGTACTGTCTGAATACAGCTACAGTGTACTCATATACATAAAAAATAAATAAATACATAAAAATAAATAAATAGAGCAGTGGTGGCACATGTCTTTAATCCCAGCACTTGGGAGACAGAGGCAGGCGAATCTCTGAGTTCTAGGCCAGCCTGGTCTGCAGAGTGAGTTCTAGGACAGCCAGGGCTACACAGAGAAACCCTGTCTCGAAAAAGCAAAAACAAACAAAAAGGTGTCATTGAGTATAAAACATAACAATAATTTCATACAACTATACACTAAATATAAAGTAAGGTTTAAATTCAGAAAATACCTAAATAAGGGAAAGCATGAACCTTAAACCCAAAACTGAATCCTTGGCTTATCCTTTAGACTTTCTCTAACGTCGGGTCTGGAAACGTGGCAATGCTGGACCCATGTCTTTATATTCTGTTCTTTGTCAGTACACCTTCTGACCTCCTCCATTCACTGGCATTTAATGGGGCTCTACCCAGTATAGAAATGGCTAGTACATATTTACCTTAACCCACAGTCTGAGTCTGCCTTTGTCACCTGCCAGAAAAAAAAAAAAATTGCCCAGAGTAAAATTCATTTATCTCACTAACTTCATTATGTAGCTATATTTGCTTTATCTTATCATATTTTCTATTACACAAACTTATAAAAATGCCTAAGCCTCTACCCCAAGTAGCCTGTGATTTCCTGAGTGGCAGGTTTTGTCACTGTTTTTCCTGACAGTGTTATTTTAGTACCTTGTACCTACTGAACTGGGTGTTAAGTAAGTGCTTAATCAAATTCGTTACTGCAGATTTTTTTCAAATGGCCAGCTACAATGGTCAAGCCTTATGGAAATTAATGCTGTCATGATGAAGATATAATCTCATCTTTATAAAAAAGAAAGAAAGAAAGAAATCTCATGGTTGAGTTTCCCCCTGCCCTTCATACTTTTCTTGAAGACCCTGAGCGTGTTAAGACAGCCTAACTTCTCAAAAACTTAAGTTTATATGAAACTGATGTTCATTTAAAGAAGACAGAAGACATGAATGAATGACAGGGATGCTGGGCACAGAGTTGGTTTACCTGGGATCAAAGATGAAATGAGTAGAATAATCTCTGTGCTATAGATGATTAGAAACTCTATTCCCATGGATGATATAGCATAAACGTCTATGATCTGCCATCATGATCAGCTCCGGAAGCATACGTTAGTCTCACAATGAGGCAAGGGATGTCCGCTGCCTAAGCACTTTCACACGAAGAGCTATGAAACAAGCAGAGTAAGTAAGTTTGGCTGGATTTGTCTTCACAAAGGCGTAACTGTTCACCATGTGAAGGAAGACGAAGATGAGTGTCTAATTTAATTAGTAGGTTATTGGTTTAATTCCCTTTGTTCTTTATTTCCTGTTGTACCTTATCTTGGAATTATTTTATCAAGGGAACAGAGTTAGAGAGAGACCTAGGTTGACCATTTATGAGAAAAAGTCTACCTGAAATCAACACAGAAGTCAAAAGTGGGGAAAGGACAATGAACACACTCTGTTTAAAATCTACATTTAAATTGTTTTTTGTTCAAAGTGTTGGACAATGAAGTCTGTGGAATGAGTGCAGGTTTGGTTGGCATATCTCTAGACAAAAAGGACAGGCATTTTTCTGTTTTTAATTGTTGCTTTGCTGTTACTTATTTGATGAGTAGCCTCTTACATTATCCTTTTTCAACTACATTGAGTCCACAAATTCCCAATAGTAGCAGGAAGCACTGTTTCAGGAACTAGTGGTTAACTCTTTCTGGAGCAGATTCTCTCCTGTTCTATCCAATGCTTTATATTATTTTATGAGTGCTGTATGCTCTGTCTCCTGGATGTGTTTAAACTTTACTTCCCAGACTTCTGGGTGGCCTCTCAGGAATACTGCTACACTTCAGGTCGGCTCATACCCTATGTAAGCATTACTCTTTCCCATCGGACACCAAGGCAAACTCACCCATCAATCATTCCTGTGAGCCTCCATACTCTTGGATTGCATCTCAGTACCGCATACCAGACATCCACAACTACTGCCGTCTCAGCATAAAATCTTTTTGCCAATATGTGCTGAAGATGAACCTATCCCTTTCATTTTCTTGAATTATTATAAATACTATATTATTAACTGAATTGTTCCAGGATTTCGTTTCTACATGATGGGATGTTCCCTTTAGAATATTTTTCTCTTGAATTATAAAATGATATTCATTCAGTGTGACTAGGAGGATTATTTCATGAAGGAAAAAACCCTCTCAGTAGGAATTCTAGTCTTGGGCTTATTTTATACCTCATCTGACAGAAATGAACAAAGATTTAATCTAGGAACTTTATAAATCAAGATGTGAACTCAGAAATCACAAGAAAACCATGTCGGCTTCGATTTTTATTAAGCTTTTGTATGCATCTGTTTCATGAATTCTTTGGGCATTCTTTTAAAAAAAATCAATAGAATCAGAAATGCAGTATTTGTTATCTTTGATGTTCAGAATGTGCGTTTTGTTACCTATGGTGCTTAAAATAGATGCTGCCTGTCATAAGTGATCAGCTCCTAGAAGCAGAATATAAATTGTGGACTCTAATAATCACAGAGTGATTCCTCTGATATGGTTTCTTAATGTGTTCATTTGCCTCAGGTTAGAAGGGAGAAAGTTTTAAGTTTGCTGGCAACAATGTAGAGCATATCAATTTCTATGAGGGATGAATCCTTGTTAAGGGACAAGACACAGTTCCAACATTTAATTAAGATGATGTCCCTCTCTCTGCACCTCAACCTTAGACAAACAGCTACAGCCAACTAAGGGATTCTGAGAGTGAGAGGAGTAGTTTTCTCCAAAGAAGAGCCCCTCAGTTGGTTACTCATTACCAAGGGGTCAGCCCTGAAATCATATACAAACAAGTAACATCATACAGACTGGACAGGTTGTACTAATTTATACATGAATATAAATATATATGCTAATAGTTTTTTTAATGAGGCAATGAATTTATGAAAAAAACTAGAGAGATGTACCTGGAATGTGCTAAAGAAGGGGAAAGGGAACAGGTAAATAATCTAATTAGATTTTAATTCAAAAAATAAACACACACACACACACACACATACACACACACACAAATACCCTTCTATGCCAGTTTTCTTTGTGTTTGTTTTACCAAAGATCTCATTTTAGCTTAGGCAAGGTTAAAGAGTCTTGTTGGGTTATTGGAAGTAGGAAACACAAGACCCAACATCATATCTCGACAGTGTTGGATTCTTACTGTGTGTTCACTAATTACATTTATGGCAGTGGTTGAAAACCATTTCTCTAGGCAAATCTCAATAAGCTGCAGCAGTAAGCTAGTACCTTGCCTGTCCCATCACCAGGTGGCAATCTTTCTTAGAAGCACATCCATCCAGTCAACAGTATAATTGCAGCACAGATAAAATCCAGGGCCAAAGGTATATCAAGATTATCTTGATATTACTAGAACTATGGAATCATATATATATAGTATACTGTACAAAGATGTAGGGTAAAGGTGGTTTTCTGTATAGAGAAAACTAAACATGGGGAAATACAAAGTCTGGGACATCAGACTAAAATCTTTTTTAGAGTTAGGTAAGCTCCAAGGGAGGAATGTAAGAAAGTAGGAATAGTGGACATACATGGTAACAGAACTCATAAGAACAAGGGTCCTAAGTAGAGAAAAAAAGACCTATTCACCAAAGCTTTTTGTTTTGCATGGAAAATTCAGTTAAAGCTGGTCCAAAATAAGGTACAGAAAAGAGAAACATCAAACAGAAGGACAGGGAGTTTTATTCTTTGTTTTATTTTTATTTAAGGCTGAGTCTCACAAGGTAACACACTTGGCCTGGAACTCACTCTGTAGACCAGGCTGGCCTCAAACTCATGGAGATCCACCTACCTCTGCGTCCCAAGTCATGGGATTAAAGATGTGTGCCCGAAAAGAAGTTCAGGGATAGCATTCTGGTAAGCTGAAGACTTTACTGATCATTTTTGCTTCTGTCAAAAGTTGAAGACAATTTTATTCAATAAATATAAATGGACAAATTTAAAAGTCATTGAAGCAAGTACTTCAACTGAGAAAAAGCAAAAATATTTTATAGGATGGAGCAGAAGACTGACCCCTAGCTATGACATGGCTGTTACCCTCTTGAACTATCAGTGGCTGTGGTTACCAAAGGAGACCTACACAGATTTGGATCTATTAGCTTTCTATTATAGATGGGGAGGTGGGTCACATGACCCTGCCCCCCCCAAGGATTTATATTCAGTTAACAGCTGCTGGGAGGGGTGTCATGAGAATCCCTATGTTTATGCAATTAATGGTTGCTGGGTGTGGAGAGACAAGAGTGTGTTCGTGTTCAATGTTTAGCCATCCATAAGTTGCCTATTTCCTGTAAGTAACCTGAACTAAGCTCATTTGTTCACCAACTCTACTTGAGTGAATTGTTACGCTGTTCCTGTCTACAGTGAATAGATGTTTGTTCATCTCTTGGGAAGATGTCTGACAGCAAAGGGTACTCAGAACCCAAGTGAATTTAGAAAATATAAATTATAAGGTCACTATGATACGAGTCCCTGAGGCTACCTACATGTACAGGAACTTGGGAAGATAAGAATGAACTTACCCTTATGTGTAATATAGTGTCTCCATGGCATTCATCAGAAACCATAGGTGATCAGCCATACATTATAACCTTTGCAAAAATATTAAGAAAGTATTCAATACAATTGAAAGTATCCGTTGACATCCCTGACCTGTGCCATGTCACTGGTTGTCACTGGTTCTGCTGATAACTAACTGTGTGAGTAGGGTTTGTAGTTAACTCATCTGTCCTCCATCTTTCTGGAATTTAGCCCATGTGTTTGTAGGATGGCAAGCCTGAGCTGAGCTGAGTTCTCTCTGAGTGGGTTACAGAAGACAGTTTCCAGTGACCTCTAGTTTGTTTGTTTGTTTATTTTTTTTAACCTTAATTTTACTTTCTGTATTGTGTGTCTATGCACCAGATGTACGCAGTACCCACAGAGTCCAGAAAAAGGTGTCAGGTCACCTGGGACTGGAGCTAAAGACAGTTGTGAACTGCTACGTTGGTGCTGAGAATCAAACCAAGGTCCTCTGGAAGAACAAGCCAGTATCTGTCACTGCTGAGCCATCTCTCCAGCTTTTCAGCGTCTCTTTAGATATGCTGACGTTGACACCCTGACGTAGGTCCTAGTTTGCTTTCTGATACTGTGATAAACTCCATGACACACACGCACAAAGAAACCTAGAAAGGAAAGCATTTATTTTATCATCTCATAGCTTGCAGTCCACCATGATGGAAAGTTAGGGCAGGAGCTGAAAGAAGGAATGTGGGGGCAGGAACTGAAGCAGGAAGCATGGGGACTCTGTTTTTTGCCTCCTTCCTCATGGCTTGCTTGCTCAGCCTTTTTATACAACTCATGGCCTCCTGCCCAGGGATGGCACTGTCCAGAGTGAATTGGGCCCTTCCACATTGATAATTACTCAAGAAAATGACCCACAAACTTGCCTAGAGGCCAATCCAATTGAGGTATTTCTCAGTTGATGTTCCCTCTTCTCAGAAGACTCAGCTTGTATCACATTGACAAAAAAAAAAAAAAAA
>JADRCD010132910.1:0-18040 GCA_019843815.1 Montemys delectorum | reverse complement strand
CCCCCCCCCCACACACACACAGCCTACTTCATCTGGTACAGGTTGTTGGTGCCACGGTGGTCGATGTCGTGGCACAGGCCAGCTGTAACCATGGCGAAGGCCTCTAGATCTGTGTAATAGCTCTTCAGTTTGCCTGTCTGTGGGGATAGGTCCAGTCCTAAGTCCTGCCATTGGCCCAGCTCTCTGGCTCCAGAAGGCAGTGGTTGAAGGGAATGTGAGGTGGGCCAAATCCATCCCTTTGCCCACCCAGGTCCCTTCCACCCATTGCTGGGACTGGATACACACGATTGGCATCCTTGGGTCAGAGGTAATTAGCTGTGGTCCTTGCCCCAACCCCCTGAGTCATCTTGCCCATCCAATTTACATACATACCATGAGTAGCGTAAACATGGTCTGGGCTACATTGAAGCCATGGCGCCAGTTGTGATAGGTGATTCTTCGATAGGCTTTGCTGACAGAGAATAGGAAGCGCACCAGGACCTGGAGAACAGAGGACATGTGGGTTCTGGGATCCACATATGAGTCTACATAACACCATGTGAGAGTCTACCCAAACCTCTCATACTGCTCGCATTAGAGTCTGTTATGCCTATTTCTCCACTTCAATCTTGTTGGCCTCAGAGCCCATGTTCCTTGTTCCCATTGGCTCCTTTCTGTTTGAGAAGGTTTCTCACACAGTAGATCAAAGAACAGCCGTTGGGAATTTGATGTCTCTCTCTTCCCATAGTTCAGACTCACAATGGAAAGAGGAACCCTAGCATGTGAGATCTTTTGAGAAAACCAAAACCAAAACCAACTAAACAACCAAACAAACGGAAAAAACCATTGGTTTAAGGCCTGAGTGTTTGAGTGGGTCACATGTGGCCTCTGAGCAGGAAGGTGGGACACCTCAACATTTCCTTCAATAAGAAGATGCAGGCTCAGGGAACCATTTACTTCTTCCATTATGATATTTAGGGTCAAATAATTATTTGGAAATATTTTTTATTCCATGGGTTTTCTTTCTGTCTATTTCCCTTAGCATTTAGTAAAATTTCTTTCAGAAATACCAGCCTGTTGCTTCTGTTTTCTGAAGAGCATGAGAGATTATTCATTCTTCATGTGGACTGCGGGAACACAGGTATGAAGGTGGATGCAGGACAGAGTAAGAAACCCATGGAGAGAGCAGAATGGTGGGGCTCTGAGCTTGTCCCTTCCTCCCACTCTTGACCCCTGGGGGCAAACCTAGAAGATGCTATGTGTTTTCCATTCTGGTGAGCAGTTGCTACAATTCCCTAAGGATCCTATTTCCCTGTGATGTCCTAATAAAAATGTTGCTTGGAAAACCTAGTTAACAAACTTTCCGTCCATCCATCCATCCAATCATTTATTCTAGATATATTTGTTGAGTACATTTCATTGTGATGGACATGTTTGACACCAAGGTTCTCTGTGGGACTTGTGGTCACCCTCACTCTAATTACCATACACACTTCACCTCTTAGGGGACTGGTAACCTTTAACCACCCCTCCACTTCCTCTTATTCTGGAACCTCCAACCATATCTTCTCACCTCCTGAGGAATCTGGAACTTTCGGACTACACCCAGCTCATAGTACATCTGGATGCCACATTTGACTAGCTCCAGCTCTGTACACTCCAGATCAGAGAAGTGGAATTCATAGATGTCAAACTTGGTTGGCCCTGGAAGTTCTTCCTTCTGTAAGAGAGATTGTGGGCTAAGAGAGGCAGGCTTATCATGCCTTTACTGGTTCTTAACCTTTGTTTTCTCTGGAACCATTGTCCAGGCAGATACCCAGATATATCTGGTGATGTCTGCCATCCAGTTACTCAAATGTATAGCTAGGTCACTATTTATCTTATCCTACTGTTTCCTTGCACCAGGTAACCTGACAGTGAAAAGCTTGTCTGGCTCGGTAGCAGTGATGTTGGAAAAGCAAACATAAAGATGAACTTTTCATATACATGAAAGGTTACAGAGGTACACTCGTGGATTTAGACCTACCCATATGGACACATAGGCACGTATATGCACACTCACAACACACAGAGCCATTGGTGTTCAGAACTTGTTGTTATTAATAAACTCCAAAACTTGTTCAGTAAGACAAACAGCTCTGGCGATTCTGATAAATCACACAGGTGACAGAAAAAGATAGGTGTCCCACAATTGTCAAGTTGATATACAGGTGTTCTCTGGAAGACACACAAACATGTATTTCTGTGTGCCTACACACATGTGTGCGCACACACATGAACATAGATCCATCTAAACTGGGGACTGTGGCACCTAGATCCTCCTAGAGGGAGGCAGCACAGATGGGCACTGGGCCTAAACTGTATATGCAGAAACTCAAGCATGGGTAGTTCTGGGAAACAGAGGAGACAGGAAAGCAGAGACACTCAGCAGGGCACATATCAAGTAAACTCCAGCTGGACACTCTACAAGCCAGTATTGTCCTCTGCTGGGGAGTGTTGACACCTACACAGGTAGCACTAACATCAGGAGAGGATGTGTGTGCTACGGCTTTCTCCTGACACTTATGTGAGCAGCTTGTGTCCACTGGAAGCCAATTCTCACCAAGATTTTCCCCAGTTCATCCTCCTCACAGTCAGCAGGCTCTTTCCCAAGGCGATCCCTTGTTGGCTAACAGAGAGCAGCAGGTGAGTTGTGGGAATGAGCGATAGCATCACTTCACTATATATAACAGAGTAACAGCATTGCCTACACCCCGATGGTAGCCATGAATATCACTCTCACCCCAAGGATGACAGTAACCTAGTGACCTCATTACCTTTCCCCCACAAGGGACAGGACGATAGGATCCCTTAGCCCCTATGACTATGGCTGAGTGACTATTAACCTTCACACCAGTGTGACATAATGGCGGTGTCATGCCATCTATGTGCATCCATAAGTGTGTCAATGGTGGTAACTCCTTTACTCCTGTGGCAGTGACAACATCCCCCTTACCCTGGGAATGCAAAAGAATGATGGTATACCATCACAGACCATGTTGAACACAGGGTAATCACTGAAGGACAGCAGTCTCCCATGTGCTCCATCCTCAATTCCAGACATAAGTGGTAAGTTCTTGGGGATCCCGAGATTCATTCCATTCCCTGTGTTGTCTTTAGTGACACATATGGATTATAGGTGGAATAATGAGATGAACTAGGAGGACTCTGGTCACACCTACTCACTGCTTAGGATATGGCACAGGGACAGTGTCTGAGTTGCACAGTGTGTAGCATTAGGCTTAGACCTAGCCATTGGGCCCTAGACATATGTCCTTATCACTGAGCTCTCTGCATCCCCTAGTCAGAGGGGCCCCATAAAATGCCAGGAACAATACCAAGATTTCCTGGATTTCGTCTTTGTTGCATCGCACATGGTACAAAACCATGTCCTGGGCGATGTCCTTACGGTTTTCCAGCTTGTTCATCTTGTCATAGGTGTCTGTGTTCAGCACTGACCATCCCAGGAACTGTGTCAGAGACTGGAGGTAGACCACAGTGTCACCCCATTAGCCATGCACTCTGGTGAGTGCTAACTATATTTTATACCTGTGACTCAAAGGCCAGTTTCCCAGACTGCTACAGTACAGGCCTCTGAATGAGGCCTCCTGAGACAGAACTTTGGGAACTACCCTTGTCCCCTTCTCCCGGATGCAAAGCTAATCAAGGTCCACATGTGTGTGGAGAGGGACAGTCCTCACTGATGTCCCACGACATGATAGATGGACTCCTCTGTCCACGTATGATACTAGATATTTACCTCCATAAGGACTTCATCTTGATCATCAAAGGGCTTTCCATCCTTCCTATTGTAGAAGGTTGCCACCCCCACAATCTCTTCTTTCTTGTTGACAATGGGCATGGAGAGAACATTCTTGATCACCCACCCTGAATCATCCAGGGGCCCCTCCTGCAGGGGGTAGAGAAAGAACTAAGCTGTTCCAAGTGTTGTCTGGTAAGGACTTGGTGACAGGGTGTGGGGGTTGGAGAGTGGAGGAGGGGAGAGGGTTAGACCTCATTTTCTTCTGTCCTCAGGCCATGCTTATAGGTTGCTTGCTGACTCTTTATTTTCACTTGTCTGTGAACTTTATGTTCAAGGGCTTTGTGTGGTAATTTTGTGGGCTGGGGGAGGCTATTTTCCCAGCATAGCAGACTTCATGAGCATGCAAGGACCCCAGTCCCCAAGAATACTTATTAGAAGAACTGAGAAGCCTTGCTCAAAGCACTTACTAAGTGCTCAACAAATGGATCCACATTTCTATTTTACACTGGACTTTGAGCACTATGTAGTTGGTTCACTCAGTCTTTCAATACGAAATATGGATGGTAATTTTTAGCCAGTTCCTCCAAAAGGCCGCTCGTGATACTCCTACGAACATAACCTCCCTTAGTCAAGTGCTGTGTGGCCATAGGCATGTTTGTCCAACCCCAGATAAGGACAGGTAGAGTAGAGAAACTCTAAACCTTTATAGTTCTAGCACAGAAAAGTTCAACTATACCAAGTTCAATCAAGTGATATCAGATAAAGTTCCTCTGAATCCTACCAAAACTGATTGAGCCCAAAGATTAGCTCACTTCTGCTGAACACAGTGAAGACCCAGATGAACTCAGTGAAGATCAACTAAGACCAGCCAAGGTCACTTGAGACTAGACAAGATAGCTCACTTAGCCCAGATAAGCTCTCCTGAGTCCAGCCAAGATCAGTTGAGATCAGATAAGTTCAGCTAAGACTAGACAATATCACCTGAGTCCAGCCAAGATCAATTAAATCTAACTGAGCACACATAAATTCAGCTCAACTGTAAACTTGGAAATACAAATACATTTCTTGTATGGTTTCCAAGTCACTGAGACTGAAGTTGTTTCTTCAATTTTTCTTTTGCTTTTTGAGACAGAATCTCACTCTTTAGCCAATGTTGGCCTTGAGTTAACTTGCAGCAAGCCTTCTGCCTCGATCTTCTGATTACAGTGTAAGTGTGTGTTTCTGTGTTGTTTATGTGTGTATGTTACACACATTGGTGTACCTATGTGTGTACATGTTGATGTTTTCCTCTATTGCTTGACACTCTATTTTCTGAGATAGTGTTTCTAACTGATTCTGGAGCTCTCTGATTGGTTAGATTAGCTGGCCACTAAGCCCCTGGAATCATTTTGTCTTGCCTGCTTCTCATCCCCCCAACCTAGCACTTGGATTAATAGGTAAATGTACCTGAGTTTTATTTATGTGGATGCTGGATCCTCATGCTATCATAGAAAACAATTTGCCCGCTGAGCTATTTCTCTAGCCCTCAAAAGTTGTTTTAGGTGGAAAAACCTAATTCAATCCATCATTTCTGAAACAAAATATCCTCTTTTTCTAGTAAAATGCAGTTTCATTAAATGAGTAGGCAGATTACCTGAAAGCTGAACATTTCATCAGCTGAAGCATTCATGATGTTACAGATCTGGAAAGGAAGAAAAGCAGTTTCACTCTGAGCAACTGAACACACAGACACAAGCACTAACTTACTTAGCCTTGCCTATAACAGGAGCTTCTGACTGGGCAAACTGAATAGCAGCTGGCAGGAAGGGCTAATAAAGGGTAGCCGCCAGCATGCACTGTAGCACCGGCAAGTACAGGCCAAGGCCTGGAGAGGGACACTCACAAAGCCACTTTCTGCCACATAGGTTGGAAGGCCACTGGCCAGGGCCCAGTGATCAGCTGGGGGTGTCCTGTGGGAAAGAACAGAGGTCAGAGGAATGGATACTTGGATTGTTAGATGAAACAATGTATGAGTTCACTTGATGCCCTTCTCTGAGCTCAGGTGGCACGAGGCTAGGAAGCTGATGGGGACTGGAGGAGGGCAGGAGGAGCTAGTTTCCTTCCATTCTGCCATGTTGAGACTCTTCATTTTGCAGGGTCTCCTTCCCTACTGGAGACTCCTGTCTTCAGTTGGCTTCTGGAGACTCAGGGCTGGCTACCTATTCTTCTTTCATGATATCTGAATCATACTACCTGCTTGGAGCCTGTTTGGGATGTTGACAGGTTTATAGGTTCATGAGGTCATAGGATCACTGTCCCTCTAGGGCAGACCTCTGTGTAGACTTTTCTTTGGGGGTGTGATGGTAGCCTCACCTTCTGGAGGTTTCACCTGCCAAGGCTGGGGTGGTTGAGTGTCTGCTGGTGAGGTCACCTGGACACTTCACCTTACTACCTAGATATTTGTTTCAGATATCTAAGTGCCTTAGGCTGGTCACTTCCTTGTTCATCTGCCCATGTTCCTCTTCACTGTTCTTGAAGGCCCTGCTGGCTCTATATAAAAGCCCCAATGGGCTGGAGAGATGGCTCAGCTATTAAGAGCAATGATTGCTCTTCTAGAGGTCCTGAGTTCAATTCCCAGCAACCATATGGTGGCTCACTACCATCTGTAATGGGATCCAATGCTCCCTTTCTGGTGTGTCTGAAGACAGCTACAGTGCACTCATATAAATAAAATAAATCTTTACAAAAAAAGCCCCAAAGATGGCTATTCCAGAGATTGTGTTTGGAGATGTCCCATCCTGGGGTGAGCCACTTGTCAAGCCCCAGCACTCACGGAATGACTTTGATGTCTTCCTTGCCATGGAGGATATAGTCAATGACTTTGTAGAAGACAATTTCCTGAGAAACAAAACACATTAGTGCAGGGACTCCTGGTCAACTTCTCAATGGACTCTTTCTTTAAGGGAAAAGAGATCAGCACCCACACAGACACATTGATGCACAAAAATGCACATCTAGAAGTGACACATATACAGCACCTGGTAATTAAATATGTACAGTATGTGTTCTCTCTCTCTCTCTCTCTCTCTCTCTCTCTCTCTCTCTCTCTCTCTGGCACTCATACTCATAGATGTGTATTACAAACTAAGGTTTTAGATCTCTCTTTCCTGTATCCCATTTAACTTCACACCAACTGGGCCCATACTTGACAAATACACTAAAATTCATGTGCAAGCATGTTACAATATTTATAGGAGCTCTGGCAAGCTAAAGTAGATCTAGAGAATCCACCCTCACTGAGGCAGTGAAACCTGATGAGAGTAGACAGGGGCTACACTATTCCCCCATCCTCTTCATGGAGTTGGATGTAGGGAAGCCAGGTTGTGGGGTAGTTGCCACCCATCAGTCTGACTTACCCGGCCGTCAGGTGTTCGTGGGCCTGAGTATGGCTGGGTTTCCCCCATCAGCACTGGCCACACATCAAAGAATTCCTGGAAGGAAAGGAGGAGAGAAGGAACACTCGGCTTGTGAGCTGGGTCACTCTGGGGAGGAGTTGCCTGAGAGTTTGAGACCTCACCTTCTCCTTGGTCATGTCCAGGAGGCCCACTGAGTACCGGTCACAGTTTAGATAGGCCCGGACAGTATAGAAGGCCTTGTGGAACTGTCTTTCGATGTCTGTCAGTTCTTCAAATACCTTATTGGCTGACCAGAGAAGCACCTGGAGGGGTGAAGAAATGTTGGCCTGTGGCCCCTCCCATCTGGCCTCAGAAGCTTCTGGGCTACCACAAACACTTGAAGCTTAATTCCTACAGGACGCCCAACTGGCCCTGAACCCAGGAGGACACAGACTGATGGTGTGTAACTCAAGGTTTACTGTGAACACAGTCTTTACTGTGCCTTGACCCAGAGGGACCCTGGAAACTCACTAGATGGCAAGTTCTCCAGACTTGCTTAGGCCATAACCATGACTCTTACTACCTAGTGCTGGCCTCGTGCTCAGTGAATGAGCCAATGGGTGGAGACTGAAGTCACTGTGAGCTTAAAAGTCAAAGATCCAAGTAACCATTCTCAGCCACTCTGCAGTTAGCCCAGCGAGCACCATGGCTTGCACTGTGAACAGTGGACCCTTTATGTGTCTCAGCAGGGTGAATTTGCTAAGGACCAAGATAAAGGGCTGGGGAGATGGCTCAGCTATTAGGAGCACTGACTGCTCTTCCAGAGGTCTTGAATTCAATTCTCAGCAGCTACAACGATCTGTAATGGGATCTGATAACCTCTTCTGGTGTGTCTGAAGACAGCTCATATAAATAAAAATAAATAAATATTAAAAAAAAAAAAGAACCGCTGGGTGGTGGTGGCACACACCTTTAATCCCAGCACTTAGGAGGCAGAGGCAGGTAGATTTCTGAGCTCAACAGGGTGAGTTCCAGGATAGCAGGGCTACACAGAGAAACCCTGTCTTAGGAAAAAAAAAAAAAGAACCAAGATAAAACCAAGTATGGTGTTTCATGCCTATAATCCTGGTATTTGGGAAATGGAAACAGGAGGATGAAGGCTCACATCTACTACATACAGAGTGAGATGGAGAGCGATGTGAGTTACATGAGATGGTTTCAAGAGGGAAAAAAGGAAAAAGAAAGAAAGAAGGAAATAAAAACTCAGACTCTCCACTTTTCTTGTCCTTCCTTATTTTCTGTTCTGCCCTCTGCTTTTGAGGAACTACTGGGGAAGAATGTGGGAGCCACAGCTCTTTTCTTCATGTCCTGGGTCTAGGGACACCATGGGGGGTACTCCAGGCTGGCTCCCTCCTTACTGTTCACTGCTCATAACTTGGAAATGTGAGACCTTGAGAAGGTCCTGACTTTATGCCTCCTCCCCCTCATGTCTTTAGGATGCGCAGTGCACTTCTCCCATGCAAACAATAGGTAGTGGCTACAAGGTCTTCGGTTCAGTGAACAGAAAGAATTGCTGTGTTGAACCTACTGGGAGCCAAGTGGCAGCTCAGAATGAATATCAGCATGTGGGGGGTCCCCTGTAGTTTTCTTATCTTTAGGAAATTTATTATGGGCTCTGATCAGTGTAGCTAAGGTGCTTTTCAGAAAGGGATCTGACAAATTCTCAGAACCTCCAGGGTTTAGGAAACATGATGAGGGAGAGTTTGAAAATGTTTTAATGTTTAGTGACCAGCACTCCTACCACATAGGGACAAGAAAGACAATGCATCTTGGGCTAGGCTGCAGGACCTTCAGAGCCAGTCTGTACCAGTACAGAGGTTTCTTTCTTTCTTTCTTTCTTTCTTTCTTTCTTTCTTTCTTTCTTTCTTTCTTTCTTTCCTTCCTTCCTTCTTTCTTTCTTTCTTTCTTTCTTTCTTTCGTTCTTTCTTTCTTTCTTTCTTTAAAAAAAGATTTATTTATTTATTATATATAAGTACACTGTCATTGTCTTCAGACACTCCAGAAGAGGGCGTCAGATCCCATTACAGATGGTTGTGAGCCACCATGTGGTTGCTGGGAATTGAACTCAGGACCTCTGGAAGAGCAGCTAGTGCTCTTAACCGCTGAGCACCTCTCCAGCCCTAGAGATTTCTTTTTATAAAGTAATGTGAGGGGTGTGGCTTAGTGGTGGAGAACTTAACCTAGCATGCATAAGGCTCTGGGCTCTATCTCCAGCACCCCAAAATAAACAAAACAAACCCCATGAAGAGGTATGAGGCAGGATTCTGCAAATGCTTCTTAGAGTCTGAGTCTTGGGGCAGCTTTTCCTCTCTTCCTAAAGTCTAACTTCTTAGAGATTTGGGGCCCTGGTATGACTTAAAGAAGGGGATATTACAAAATAGGGTGATCATAGGAAAGCCCCCTGACACGTGGTAGACTAGACTTTGAATGGCAGGCTACAGTTCTGGTAGCTTCCTTCATTCTTTGGAGAAAAGGCAAGGGCAAAGCCTCTCAGACGATAGTCACGAGGAAGAGAGCCGGGACGACCTTCCATGAAGGCAGAGAATATCTCAACAGAGTTCAGATGACCAGCTTATAGGACTGCCCTTACCTCAGGCTGGGTCTCTGCTGGGTGGTTTCTCCTAGCTTGGATGACATTGCCCTTCAGGTATTTCTGTGCTCGGACAACAAACTCTCAGTAGGCTATGTCTGCCATGTTACTCAGTATGTTTTGTTAGTATGGCAAAAGTCAAAAACCAAACACCCCACCACAGATAAACAAAGAAACAAACAAACAAAACCATAACAAAACCCAGATAAGAACAGCAACAATATTAAAAAAAATAATGACAGTCAAAGAAATGCTCCAAATCCCCTAGTTAAGCCCAATGGTACCAGGAAGACATCATATTCAAGCAGAAGCTGGTAGCATGTCTTTTGAACCTACACAGATGAGCTAAATCTCTTTTCTTTGTTAAATGCCTCGCTTCAGGTAATTTATTATAGCAGCAGAAAGTGAACTAATATTTGCATTATAGCTGATCAGACTAGAGTTTGGCATTTGCACCAGAAGTGGGTCATCTTCAGACTGAGCCCTACACTTGTGGAATATGACTATCTCTGAATAGATAGAATCAGAACTTAACTGAATCAGAGGACACTGTGCTGATGTCTGATGCAGCAGTGATTGCTTGTTTGAGATGTGGCAGACCCACACATCTTCACAGAACCATTGTGTATTTTGAGAGAGATTGAGCTTGATTTTCTTCTGTGTCTCAGAATGGGGGATACTGCCTAAAATCATCTCTGAGGCCAGCACTAACCAGATAACAAAGTCAGATGAAAACATCACAAGGCTAGGGCTGGAGAGATGACTCGGGTTGGAAGCATGTCCTACTACTGCAGAAGACTTCAGTTCTGTTCTTGGCACCTGCATCAGGTAGCTCCAGATCCAGGAGATCTTAACACTTCTGGCCTCTTCAGGCAACGATACTTGTGAGCACATTACACCACATCCAGCTCAAGGGGAGGCGCTAAGGCTTGACACTATTACCACAGACAGGAGCCTAGCATGGCTGCCTTCCAAGAGGCCCAACAAGCAACTGAAAGAATCAGAGAAAGATACTTACACCTAGCCAATGGACAGAAGCTGGGGATTCCTGTGGTTGAATAAGGGAAAGGCTGGAAGAAGCTAAGGAGGAGGGTGACCCCATAGGAAGACCAGCAGTCTCAACTAACTGGACTTCTGAGATCTCTCAGACACTCAGCTACCAACCAGGCAGCATACACCAGCTGATATGAGGCCCCCAACACATGTACAGCAGAGGACTGCCTGGTCTGTCCTCAGCGAGAGAAGACACACCTAGCCCTCAAGAGACTTGAGGCCCTAGGGAATGGGGAAGTCTGGTGGGGTGGGGGACATCCTCTTGGAGTCAGGGGAGGAGGAATGGGATGAGGAACTGTTGGAGGGCGGACCTGGAGGATGATAACGACTGGACTGTAAAAAAAGATTAAAGAATAATGGTAAAAATTAAAAAAAAACTTTTAAAAAAGACATCACAAGGAAGAAAAACTATATATCCATATATAGCTCATTAACATAGATATAAAAACTTTTTTATTTTTATTTTTGAGACAGGGTCTCTCTACATAACCCTCATTGCCCTAGAACTAACTAGCCTTGAAATCATGAAAATCCACTTGCTCCTTCCTCCCAGATGCTATGATTAAGGCATGCACCACCATGCCTGGCTCTAGATACAAACATTCTTAACTGAACATTGGCAAAACTACCATGCATGGTAAGATGAACCTATGATTTTAGCAGTTTGGAGTTAAGAGCTCCATAACAAGTCATTGATAAAATGAGTCTGTAATGTAACAATAATGTAATTGTTAGTAAATGTTTACCCCATTATTATTATACTCCTTACCAAATAATTACACCCTATGACCAATATTATAGAAGACCGCTCCAGCATTTCAAATTCGGTTAATATACACTAGAAATGTTGGCATGCATCTGCAATCTCAGCTAGTCAGAAGATTAATGTGAGGAGACCACCGAAGCCCAGCAGTTGAAGACCTAGCTGTACAATGCGGGAAGACCACAGCTCAATATAAATATATCACAAACCAAAACCTCAAGCTAACTAATATAATCTTAAAACAAACAAACTAAAGAAAAATTTACATGATTCTATCAAATGATGCAGAGCTATTTGATAACATTCAATATTAATTCAAGAGGAAGCACCTTAACAAGAAATACAGTACATCTCCTTAACTAGATTTAAAAAAAAAAAATCCTATGAAACCACAAGAGATGACATCATTCTTCAGCCTCTAGAAGTCCAAATGTGCTATCTCTAACTTACACCATGGAGCAACCCTGTACTTTGTTGTTGTGCTTTGTTTTGATATTTTTGATACAGGGTTTCTTTGTGTAACCCTGGCTGACCTGGAACTCACTCTGTTGACCAGGCTGGCCTCAATTTCACAGAAATCTGTCTGCCTTTGCCTTCTAAATTCTGGGATTAAAGACATGCACCACCACACTGGACTGTGAAATCCTTCTCTCCTTTTTTTTTTTTTTTTTTTAAAGATTTATGTATTTATTATGTATATAGCATTCTGCCTGCAGGCCAAAAGATCTCATTATAGATAGTTAAGAGCCACCATGTGATTACTGGGAATTGAATCCAGGACCTCTGGAAGAGCAGCCAGTGCTCTTAACCTCTGAGTCATTTCTCCTGCCTGCGAAATCACTTAGTAAAAAGAAACTAGGTGTCTTTCTCTAAGATTTGGAATGAGGAAGGAATGTTCACTTGAAATCTTTCAAAATGACTATTGAAAATAGATTCTTCTCTCTTATAATACATTGCTACACAAAGTCTTAATTTGTCCAATAAGACCAGAAAAAGAAAACACTATATATATAAAAAGAGGAAATAAAGCTATCTTTGTTTGTAAGTGATATGATGATCTATATGAAAATACCAGAGAATCAACAAGAAATCTGTGAAACTAGTAAGTGATTTTTAGCAAAGCCACAGACTATTGGGTTGACATAATATAATTAATACCAGTGATGAACAATTGGAAGATGAAGCTGTCAGATACCACTTACATTATATTCCAAAATGAAGTACTTAGGTATAAATCTAGTGAAATATGTGTAAAATTTAATCTAGTGAAATATGTGTAAAATTTATATGTAGGAGCTTCAGTCTTTTGCATATATGTGCAGGAGCATGTGCATATGTGTGGAGGTAAACCTTGGAAGTCATCTGGTCAGTGAGTCCCTAGGGAATGCACTTGTCTTCACTTTCCCAGAGCTGGGCTTACAAATGTAAGTTATCACGCTTGGCTTTTCACTTGGGTCCCACAGAAGAAACGCAAGTTCCCCAGTCCATGGAAACTTCAAAACTTTAATTAAAGAAGTAAAATATTGGGCTGGAGAGATGGCTCAGTGATTAAGAGCACTGACTGCTCTTCCAGAGGTCCCAAGTTCAATTCCCACCAACCACATAGTGGCTTACAACCATCTGCACTGGGGTCTGATGAACTTTTCTGGTGTGTCTGAAGAGAGCAATGGTGTATTCATATACATAAAATAAATAAATCTTTTAAAAAATAAGTAAAATATCAAAATTAATATGAAAATTTTAAGTGCTTGTAGATTTTTTTCTGAGATAGTCTCATGTAGCCAAGGCTAGCCCTGAACCTGCCATATAGCCAAAGAGCATCTTGAACTCCTGGGAAGTGCTCTTACCAACTGAGTTATATCCTTACCATAGAAGACTCACTATTTTTAAAATAATATTTTTTCCAATTTGGTCTATAGATTTAGAAAAATCCAAGTTATTCTATGAACCTTGAAATCTTGAGAATAATGTCTATGTGGAAAGACAGAATTCTCAGAATAGCCAAAACAGTTCTGAAAAAGGAAAACAATATTGGTAGACTGACATTATCATTCTCAAGATTTTCTCTAGAACTATAGTGGCTGATCAGGGAAAATACCTGGAAAATTAAAAAATAGATCTCCACAAATGTACTCAACTAACCCTCAACAACAAGGAAAGACAATTCATAGAAAAAATGTTGTCTTTTCACAAATGACTAAAAGCTCGATATCCACATGCCAATGTGAATCTAGACCCAGACTTTATAGTTTTCATCAAACTAATAATGAGCCTAAACTCAGAATCTTTAATGGAATTTCAATCCAGCAACATGGCTGCTCTAGCAAGTGATCATATCCAAAGATATGCAGATACATCCTGAATTACAGTATAATAAGACTGAAATTCAGACACACCCTTAGTATACATATTTAATCCTTAACAATGAAGGTAAGGTTAGTTTGTAGAAGGAAGCAGCCAAGTTGGAAAGTGATGTTTAATTGATGGGCAGATAAAGTGATGAATCAGAGAAAGATTTGACAGAATGAATTAAAGATAGGATGTGTCCAACTCACAAGAAAACAGCAGAGAAAGAGAGGCTGCTTAAGAACAACAAAAGAGAAAAAAGATGGAGTAGTGTGGTGGTATAGAAGTTTGGGCAGGACAGTTTTACAGACACAGGTTAGATATAGCTGAAGACAGAACAAGCCAGAGAATGAGAAGGAGCCAGAAGATTAGAACATATTGCCAGGGGTTGGCAAGAAGGCTCAGCATGTAAGAGCACTGACTGCTCTTCCGAAGGTCCTGAGTTTGGATCCCAGCATTCACATAGTGGCTCACAACCACCCGTAATGAGATCGGACGCCCTCTTCTGGTGGGTCTGAAGACAGCTACAGGGAATTTCACCACAGCGAGCCTGGGTTGGTAGAGTTCCTGAGTTCAATTCCCAGCAGCCACACACATGATATCTCATGGTCATCTTTACAGATACAGTGTACTCATACACATAAAATAAATCTTTTTTTAAAAAAAGAAAGAATGGAGCTGGCGCCCTGAGCAGACCTTGAGCACAAGCTCCTCAGCCAGTCCTACAACACCCAAAAGGAGCTCCACTCCCAGGTGCTCTAACATGCCCAGGATTGGAGGTGAGGCAGACACAACATCTGTCCCAGCACCGAGAGTAACTAGGACCAGGCACACAGGAACTCTGCCAGCCCAGTGGCTCAGATTCCTTCCTGTCCCACAACACCCTTAGGAAGCTGCACTTCCAGGCACTCTAACACACCCAGGATCAGAGGGGAGGAGGACATAACATCTGTCCCAGTACCGAGAGTAACTGGGACTAGCAGGACCCAGGCACACATGGGAACTCTGCTAGCCCAGTGGCTCGAGTTGCTTCAGGTCTGTCTGGGTCGGCCAGTGCCCTGAGCAGACATTGGACGCAAACTCTGCAGTCATTCCCAAAACATCCAGAGGAAGCTCCACTCCCAGGTGCTCTAACAAGCCCAGGGTCACAGGATCCCAGAATCACAGAATCACAGAGATAGCTTGACTCTGAGGAGTTCTGACACAACCGGGATCACAGGAAGGACAGGCTCCAGTCAGATTTAGCAAGAGCAGGTAGCAGTAGAGATAACCAGATGATGCGGGGCAAGCATAAGAATATAAGCAACACAAACCAAGGTTACTTGGCATCATCAGAACCCAATACTTCCACCATTGCAAGTCCTGGACATACCATCACACAGGAAAAGCAAGATTGAGATATAAAATCACTTCTCATGATGATGATACAGGACTTTAAGAAAGACATAAATAACACCCTCAAAGAAATACAGGAGAACACAGGTAAACAGCTAGAAGCCCTTCAAGAGGAAACACAAAAATCCCTTAAAGATCTTCAGGAAAACACAACAAAACAGGTGAAGGAAATGAGCAAAACCATCCAGAATCTAAAAATGGAAATAGAAACAATAAAGAAAACAGAAAGAGAGACAGCCCTGGCCATACAAAACCTAGGAAAGAAATCAGGAGTCATAGATGCAAGTATCACCAACAGAATACAAGAGATAGAAGAGAGAATCTCAGGGGCAGAAGACACCATAGAAAACATTGACACAACAGTCAAAGAAAATGAAAAAAGCAAAAAGCTCCTAACCCAAAACATCCAGGAAATCCAGGACGCAATGAGAAGGCACAAACCTAAGGATAATAGGTATAGAAGAGAGTGAAGACTCCCAATATAATGGGCCAGTAAATATCTTTAACAAACTGTAGAGGAAAACTTCCCTAACCTAAAGAAAGAGATGCCCATGAACATACAAGAAGCCTATAGAACTCCAAATAGACAGGACCAGACAAGAAATTCCTCCCATCACATAATAATAAAAACAGCAAATGCACTAAACAAAGAAAGAATTTTAAAAACAGTAAGGGAAAAAGGTCAAGTAACATATAAAGGCAGGCCTATCAGAATTACACCAGACTTCTCACCAGAGAGACTATAAAAGCTAGAAGATCCTGGGCAGATGTCATATAGACCCTACAAGAACACAAATGCCAGCCCAGGCTACTATACCCAGCAAAACTCTCAATTACCTTAGCTGGAGAAAACAAGATATTCCATGACAAAACAAAATTTACACAATATCTTTCTACAAACCCAGCTCTACAAAGGATAATAGATGGAAAACATCAACATAAGGAGCAAAACTACACCCTAGAAGAAGCAAGAAGGTAATCTTTCAACAAATCCACACAAACCTAATTCTACCTCTTACAACAAAAACAACAGGAAGTAACAATTACTTTTTCTTAATATCTTAATATGAAAATTAATATTACCAACATATCTTAATCGATTGAAATCTAAAAATTTGAGGAATTAGAAATTTGTTGACTGTCATCCAATGGTCTCTCTAATTTGGTAATTGGAGAAATAGGTCCAATATTATACAATCCATATACACTTTCAGCTTGTTTGTTTGTGACAATGTCTTGCTGTGTACAACATAATGGTCTTGAGATCTTGCTTCTCCTATCTCAGCCTCTATTAGTAGTATTGCTTATTTTATGTTTTTACACTATACTATGGTTTTCAGAACAGCTTACATATTTTAAAATATTTATATACCCAAAAGAAATGTAGACAATTAAATTGGGAGGGGGTTTGTAAGAGAACAACAAAGAGTAAGACTGAATGCCTTGCTTGATGTTTGTAATTCTTGTATCAAGTTACCACAGTAAGAGCCAAGGTTTTAAGCTCTACCAAATATAAAACAAACAAACAAAAACACTTTATATATTTATGTTCATTTAAGAAAATATTAGAAGTGATGTATTATTTTTAAGTACAGTTATTCCATTTGGAGTTATTTAAAATTTATAGTGAGAAAAACGTATGTGTTTTCAGTATTGCTGTAGACAAATATCTACATAAGACTGTTAAATTGATTGTTGTTTTATCAAACAACTTTTATAATACTCATTTTTACCGTTATAATATTTTATAAATGTTAAAGAATATGACAAAAAAGATAATGTAGGTATTGAAGGGGGGTCTCTTGGAGGAGTTGGGGTACAAAAGGAAAACAAGAATGTAATTTAATTCTATTTACTTAAAATATGTTTTTAAATGTTAACAAATTCAGATAAATTGAAATCATGTAACTTTTCTCATTATATTGCAATAAAACTAAAAATAAATAAATAAATAAAATATTCAAAGAAAGAAAGAAAGAAAGAAAGAAAGAAAGAAAGGAAGGGAGAAAGAAAGAACATTGCCAAAGTTAGTATGAGGCCAAGCAGAGCAATTCAGTCAGAAGCCAGGAGAAGCCAGATTGAATCAGTTAGCTTGGAAGATTAGATGGTAAGGAGGCTAGAAGTTTCCAGGCCTAGGCTTGGGATAGTTAATGCACAGAAAGAAACTCTCTGGCCTCAACCAAAGTTGTGTATTCACAGCTCTCATCTCTTCCCTTCGTCTAAGGAAATAAAAGCAACATTTACACAAACTCCTATAACATGACCTAAAGGACAACCTGGGTGATCTTGGGTTTAAGGATGAGGTTTTGGGTATAACAGTCTATGAAGAAGACTATTATAAATTGGGGTTATAAAAACGCCAAACTTTTGCTTTGCCATATGTATTATAAAGAGAATGAAGAGGCAAGCCACACTCAGGGAGAAAATACATGGAAAATACACTTCTAGACTTACATCCAAAATACATGTGAATATGTTCCTTTTTGTTATTGTTGTTTGAGACATGGTATTTCTATAAAGCCCTGGACTAGTCAGAGCTCACTACGCTTACTGTGTAGACAACCATGATCTGGAACTTGAGGATGATCCTCTTGATTCTGCCATCTGAATGTTGGGATTATAAGCCTTGCATCACATTGTGTGTGTGTGTGTGTGTGTGTGTGTGTGTGTGTGTGTGT
>JADRCD010132899.1:0-14446 GCA_019843815.1 Montemys delectorum | reverse complement strand
AAAAAAAAATAACTTAGATTCCTGCAGATGGTTGTTATGGATAGTGGTCAAGACCTCTACTTCCTCACCCTTGTCAAGGCTACCTCCCTTTTCTTGCCTTGGGAAGTTGTTCTGACTCAGTCATTTGAGTTTGGGTTTGGATGGGCTTGTCCTTTTGGTATTTGTGCCAGACACATTTATTAATATTTGGATTATCCTTCCCAGAATCCCTCAGCATGCTGGCTCACTGTGGCATTCTTCAGTGCTTACAATGTGTGCTTGTGTGTATGTCTACGCATGCCTCTGAGGGTATTCTAAAGCTTTTGATTGTTTAGTGACAGGATTAATTTTGTCATTTTCTGAAGCTTTAATCAAAGAGAATAGTTCATCCATTTTTAATTTCTTTGCTTTTACAGTTAATCTATTTGTGTCCTGCAGAGAAAATATGTCTATTTCTAGGTCTCTTCTTTGTTTTTCACCACTTTCCACCAAAGATTGGTTACTGTTTGTGGTACGGATGTTAGTGATGTTCCTGAGTGTGATGTGCACACATATCACAAGCAGACATAGGCACAGACATGTATACACACAGAGATGTGTACATACACATACATGAATGCACACACACACACACACACACACACACACACATACACACACACACCCTGCTTGAATATATTCCATTGAAAATACTGTCCTCTCTCCTACTGCGTTGTAGAACACTTTTTTGTTGTTGTTTGTAGCAGTAGTAGGTTAAAATCAGGCAACTCCTTGTGAATGTCTTCTTATCTGAGTTGCATACTCTACCGTATTGGCTGACCTGTTTATTCCTGACTCAAAGACTTGTCATTTGAAGTGATTTAGTCCTATATTATGGCTTGATATCTGGTTATATATTTCAATTGTTTGTATTCTTCAGGATCATCTTGTCTATTCTCAGTCATTTACACTGCTACAGGAATTTTAAGTATAGCTCATTAATGTAAACAAATAGTGCTGGCATTTTTCCTGGAGTTGCATTAACTCTAGAAGCTAATTTACTTGTGATTCCTGGGCTTATACTCTTGGCCCCTCCCTTTCTCAGCCATCTATGCCAAAAGTGAGATATTTTTGTTCCAGGCCCACAAAGAGCAGTGGGCCTGCTTTTGCACTGGTAAGGTCATCAGATGAAGGGATCAGACTTCTGATGCTTTGGGTCTTTTCTGATGACCATATGTGATCCTAGAGTCAAACCACATCCTCATTTCTGACCCCTTCTTTTGTGATTTGCAAAATGTTGAATCATTGCTTGACAGCATTGGCTCAGTGGGACTTCAAAGACATTCCCCAAACCTTTGGGAGTGTAGATTTGTTGTTTTCGATTCCTTTATAAAATATGCATGATGAAAAAAACAAAAAACAAAAGTGACTTCCAGCATTGAGGGCCTGTGGCATGACTCCCTTCGCTGACTCTCCTCTGCCCATTAGCACTGCTAGACTCTGCTTCATGAGCTTGCTGTTTTTCTCACCCATCTAACTAGGCATAGTCTGAGGAAGTCATAAGGAGAGATGACTCCCCAATAGAGGCAGTGCTGGCCTCTTCATTTGGTTGGGTGTCCATGAAGTCATAACAAGGGAAGCAGGAATTTCTGGGCCATACGTTTTCAAACTTGTCATGACATTCTTTACATCACATAGATAAGGTTTCTAAGCACCAATTCAGCTTTGCTTTTCAGTGGGCTTTGGAAAAAGACATCTTGGGGCTGTGTAGGGAGACCCTGTGTGATTACGTCCTAACATCACTCTTGGAGAGTCTTCATGTCCATGTGATAAAAGTTGGCCGAGGTGTCTTTTTCCTGACATTACTTTTTATTAATATAGTACTAATATATTCCTTTAGAGATACAAATTTCCATTTGAAAGGGAGCTTTTCAGAGCTACTCTCATACATGTAGCTTCTCAGTACAACTAGTCTCAAATATGCCAAGGAAGTTCATTTGGGGTGGCAGGTTTTGTTCTCTTGTCCATCTACCTTGAGGTGGATTTATATGAACTCCAATGGAATTAAGCTCTTGGCAGAATTAAAATAGCTTCTTTTTCTGTCAGTTTTGCCAAAAGCTCCAGGAAGAAAAAGACATCTGAAGAAAACAGGCCTTATTTGCAAACGTGCCAAGTTCTGAGCCCTTCTGCCCAGGATATGGTGAACTAGCCCATGCTTTAAGGGCCATTATAGCATCAGTAAGACAGGACTTAGCAGATGAGTTGGTTGCTATGGAAATGCTACGGCATCTTTGGCAAAAACTGTGTGTGTGTGTGTGTGTGTGTGTGTGTGTGTGTGTGTGTGTGTATGTGTAAGAAAAGATGGGGGAAAGTGGCCTAAATTGCATGTGATCCTACGGCAAGAGAGGATATGGGGAGAACTAGGCTTAATCTAAGCCAATGATCAAACTAAAGAAACCTGGAAATCCTGTCCCATCAAGGCTTCCTGTCCCATCAGATCACACCTGAGAAAAGCCTGTCAAATACAAACTAGAAAGGAGAGTGCTGAGTAACGAGATCTAAGGATGAAGTGAACCAGCACTATTAAGCCTTCCCCCAGCTTTCTAGCCCACTCCTGTTCTGAAAAGTGCTTTCCTGAGTCTTACTAATGTGTGTCTTAGGTACGGTTTTATAGAGAGCTGCACCCGAGCCAGCAGCCTCCATTACAAGATGGTGCCGGCATCCGGTTTCTTCTCCCCTTAACACGTAGTCTGCGCATGTGCCTAGGCCAGAGCACGCTAAGTCTCAGCCCATCTGCGCATGTGCTAGGGCCAAAAGCGCCAAGTCACAGCCTATCCCAAGGCATCTCATGAGGTAATGAGCAAACAGCCAATCAGAGATGAACACGCCGCTCCAGGGTGTATATAAGCAGTGCATTCTCCAGGGCTCGCTCTCTCCTCGCCACATGGTAATAAAGGTTTGCTGCAGAAGGATCCTGTGTGTGTGTCCGTGTGTTCCTGCCGGCAGGAAAATATCGCGGACCACACGGTTTCTATTGCTGTGATGAAGTACTGTGACCATAAAGCAAGGTGGGGAGGAAAGAGTTGATACTTCTGCACTGTAGTCAGTCTATTATTGAAGGAAGCCAGGACAGGAAGTCAAATAGGGCAGGCAATTGGAGGCAGGTGCTGACACAGGACCAGGAAGGAGTGCTTCTTACCAGCTTGCTAGCCGTGGCTTACTCAGTCCGGTTTCTTATAGACCCCAGGAGCAACAATGCAGGGATGGTACCATCACAATGGGTTGACCTTCCCATAGCAATTACTAATCAAGGAAATGTCCTACAGGTCTTCCTATAGCCTGATCTTATTGAGGCATTTTCTCAACTAACACTCCTCCTCCCTCTCCAGTGACTCTAGCTGGTACCAAGTTGACATAATACTAGCTAGCACATTGTGTCTATTTCTGTTGTTTTGCTGTCTCTGGATACATTTTTTTTTCTCCTGTGACATCAAAACTTGGAAATCTCAGCCTCATACTTGGGACTCTAATCTGTACCCATAGCACTGGTTCTCCACTTTTCATTACTTCTGAGCTTGTATAGAGGTGGGGAGACAGGAGCTCTGGCCTCAGAGTATCCCTGCCCTCAATGTCAGTGCACAAAGGAGTGAACATCTCAGGCCTCAGCTGCAGTCATCAGGGTCTGAGCTTTGGAAAGCTTTGCTGCCATGTGCTAGCTGTTTGCCAGGTATACTGCTTGTATTCTGTGTACTTGCTTCTAGAAGAACTGTTGGTATAAAGCAGGGGTTGTTGGATCTTCTCTAAAATCAATGAAATTGAAAATGGCTAAGTAACCTGACAAAAGCTGAATAGACTAGAGTCAAACCCAGGTCTATATTATGTGACTATATTATGAGAACCTTGCAAAACATCTGTGTTTATGTTACAAATGGATAGGTGAGTGAACTAATGATGAGAAGAAGATACGTGGAATAGAGGATGCCGGTCTTTCTTGAGACAGCCAACTGTCTATCCCTGGCTGAGGAAGTTCATTGCTGACTCACAGTTTTCTGGGACTCAGGATCATGACTCTTGAACCTGAGTCTCTCATGTAAGCCTTCATTTCTCTCCTGTGGCTCTTGTCTATGTGGATATCCTGTTTTTGGAAGGCTGGAGCCAGCCTGTCACATCTCTGTGTGTAGAAGTCATAGCCTTTCTAGAAGCTTCTCTGGTTCCTAGATTCCGTTAAAATATCTCCGGACCTATCATGGCCCAGCTACTATTCTTTGTCTAGTTATGTGCCTATCCCTCAGTCAAGATATTTATATAACTATTCATATCACAGAGGGCACATATAGTTAGAACAGGTGAGCCCTTAGAGCAGTCAGAGACATATTTTTTGATGTGTTGTATAGCCATCATATTTATCTAGAGAGAAGAAAAGGGTAAAGGAATGAGGAAATGCACATTTGCCATGTTGTAAACAGGAAACATTTTTCCCTGACCCTGTAACAGTATGCAAATATACTGTGTTTCTTCATGCAGCCATCAGTAGCATCTCTGTCTCAACAAGGACCAATGGCCCTGGTTCCTTCCACACAGAGCTCTGAACACAAACCTTATTAGTGCTCTGCTGTAACTTTTCTGTGACTTTTAGTTGGATTCATATCCCATGGCATTCATTCACTACCATCAGGTAGAAAGGAGGAGGAGGGCGACAGCAAAAACGGAAGTATAGGTCTCAAGTCAGTTGAGAAAATTATCTGTTACTACAAACAAATGATTTCACATGGCAAATTACCTCCAAATGTAGTGACAGAAAGCTACCACCTTGCTAGTAAATGCCATGGTTTCATTAGCCAAGCATTTAGGAATTGTGTCCCTAGGTACATGCTCTGATCATGAAAGTTTTTTTTTGTTTGTTTTTGTTTTTGCTTTTCGAGATAGGGTTTCTCTGTGTAGCCCTGGCTGTCCTAGAACTCACTCTGTAGACCAGGCTGGCCTCAAACTCAGAAATCCACCTGCCTCTACCTCCCAAGTGCTGGAATTAAAGGCGTGCACCACCACCACCCAGCCATGATAGTCTTAAAAAGAGTTGTGTGGAGGTTGGCAGGGAGGATACAAGTACCTCCAGTCACGCCTTGGGCATTTTGTGGAAGGAAAAAACTGGGCTTATATAGAATTTTCATTAGAAACCTACATATGGGTTTTTCATGTGTTGTGGCTCTCAGAAATAACAAATGTGACCCTGTAACAAATATTTGGAGAGGCAATGTTCTCACAGAGAGACAGTGAGATGAGCAGAGAAATAGGACCATGGCTATCTCTAGCACATTTGCAAGCTAGCATCTCTTAGAGTCTGTGAGAGGGGTCATCCCCTACGGAAATACAATGGAAAAATTCAGCTCTTTCTAACTTCATCTCCCCTGACCTTTTCGAAAGAGTAACTGAAGAGAAGCACTTGGAAGATAGCAACCACATAGTTGAGACTTTGTGCCAGGGAGTGATCCTTTGTCTCTAAAATTTGCTGCTGTTTGCAAGATCCAAAAGGCCATGACTAGGCAGAGAGAAAAAGAACTGTCTTGTCTAACATTTCCTTTTCTAAGATTCAAGAAAAAATACTGAGTGTTTGCCATGTGCAAATCAGCTTGTGAGACACTTGGAAAATGTAACCAAGTCGTTGCCTAAGGACTCTGACACTCTAGTGAGGTGAGTGGCAAGGGACAGGTAGTAAACGTGTTTGCTGCTGTGAGTCTAAATCATGCTTTTGTTCAGATATCTCAATTCCATACTACACTCTAACTAGAGTAATTGTCCTTGAAATTTGTATTTGTTTCGTATATCAATAAGTTCAGATATTTTTAGGAAGACTCACCAGTTTACCTAAGGCTGTTGTCATATACATGACATCAACACCTTATGTCATGGTCATGTCCACAACTATGTGTTTTTCTGCCTTCTGAAAAGAAGCAAACTGACGTCGGGACCTATTTCCTATGAGTTCCTGCTCAAAACTATCTCTGTGATGGGTGAAATATCGATTCGTAGAATGTAGTCACAGTTGCTACAAGCTAGAGCGTCCATACAAGAAAAGGCTCTGCACACTGCAAAGATCAGGTGAGAAGAACTTCCACGCACTGGATGGCATCATCTCATTTTGAAAACACATTTTTAGCTCTGATAAGAATGATTTATCAAAAGAAACATTCCTCTTGGGAAAAATGGGACTTTAAATGGAGATGTGTTACCATGGGACCTCTAGAAAGAAAGAAGCGTACACCCAAGGGGCAGAGCACCTTGCAGGATTAGTACAGGGAGAGCTGCAGTTCCCTGAGGACACATGCAATGATTAGGGATTGGAACTGGAGAGAAGCCAGTGTGGAGGACACACGGTGAGGTTTTGAACAAGCCAGAGACAGACAAATCATCCTCTAGATTTGATCGAATCTCTGCAAAATGCTAGAACATCTATGCTTCTCTAGTTACTGAAACAAAAATAGACTTTTATTCTCACTTTTCTTGGAGATTTGCTCATTACCACCCAAGTTTGTGGAGGCAAATCTAGCCAAGCTCCCCTTGGGAGATATGTTTCCTTACCAAGCATGGAGAGACAATAGTTTTGTGATAGTTTCAAATAAAAAGCACGTAAAGCCTCCTGCTTAGGGATCATGTTAGCAGAAGGAATCACCACAGAAGACAAAAGTCTCCCCAGAATATCCTTCTGGCTGTGACTTCATTGGCTTCCAGAGAAGCTGACTTGACTGCATTTAAATGCTTGCAAAAATTAAATGTGGCTTCTGACTAGGGCAGATTACTTCAGTGACACATGTGTTGACTTCCTTCTCTTCTGTGGTGGTTTGAGTGAGACATTCTCCCCTGTAGGTTCATTTATTTAATCACATGGTTCCCAGTTGGTGGCACTGTTTGGGAAGGTGATAGTAGTTTTACAGCAAGGAGCATTGCTGGAGGAAGTATGCCATTGAGGAACGCTTTCAGAATTTGTAGTCTTGCCCCACTTCCAATTTGTTATTTCTGGTATCTGGCGTGCCAACAAAATGTGATCAGCCAGCTTCCTGCCCTGGCCACCTGCTGCCATGCCATCCCACCATCTGGAACTGTAAGCAAAAATAAACTTTCCTCCTTAAGTTGTTCTTCATCATGGCATTTTAACATAGCAACAGAAAAGCAACTAATAAATCCTTTCAAGGCAGAACTCAGGATGTCAGACTTCCAAAGGGTAATACTCATCATGATTTTGGAGGCAGGACTGATGTGTTCCAGTTTCTCTATGTTTTCCTATGTGGCTTATCATTTTTATAATAGTTGGAGGTTCCATGAATACTCCCTGAAGGTTCAAAATTTCCTGAAGACCACAACTGGGGATCTCTTTTCTAGAGAAGAGAAGTTAGGTGTTTGGCATGGGTAGATTAGGAAAGGAATGGAAAAAATACTGTTAGAGGGAGAACATGGTCATGAACAAAATTAAAAAGAAAGCCAGGAATCAAGAAGTCTAGGAAAGGAAAGGTAAAGATGAAAAGATGGAGTGTGTGTGTGTGTGTGTGTGTGTGTGTGTGTGTGTATGTGTGTGTGTGTGTGTTCATGTGTTTATTGGCCTAGAAAAGCAGCAACAGCCACATATGAAAGAAAACTATTTTTGAGTGTGTATTCAAAAGCAATAGAACCAAGATATCTGTGGCAGATAGGGGCAAAGGTTGCTCCACAGTTCAGTGTCTCCAGTTCCAGCCTGTTCTTGGTTGCCTTCTTATTTCCAGAGAAGGCCATTATGCACGTCTGCAGATTGATGAGAGGATATCTTCAAATGTGCAGCTAGACAGCTGAGTATAGAAACTCAGGGAGATGGTGGTAGAGGGCTGGAGCCACACCACTTCTGTAGCTGCAGCAAGGCTGCTCTATTCCCAGCAACTCAGAATCAGTGCTGGAGTCACAGAATCCTGAACTGTGGGATAGAAGGAGTCCCAGAGTCAGTTCCTGATGGATTAGGAATCAGATCTGAATTTAAATCCACTTCTGGTTTCCTTCCAGTGGGTCGTGTCACCAGTCTCTCAGCCTCTGACCATCTTAGTGTTTCAACCTACAAAGTGACAGCCCTACTTACTTGGCAGGGTCACTGTTAGCACTCAAGCCATGTGTGTCCCCAGCCACAGACTCTTCTTATTGCTGTTTGTGAAGAACCTAATGACAATGAGGTTATAAGTTATGTGGGAGAAGTTGCAGCCATATCCTGGCTCACATGCAGTACCAGACACATAGCTTGCTTGTGGTTCAATCATAATTCCTGTAGTCCAACAGGAGACTCAGGGGATGGAGAGAAGCTGCTGCTTAGGGAGAGGTCCTGGGGGCAGGAAAGAGTTCTATGGAGGACTGTGACAACTCACTTAAAAGTGAGTATATACCATTCCCAGTTTTCTGAGAAACCACCAAATTGATTCAAAATAGCTAGAAGCTAGAAACAACTAAAGAATGAATGAAGAAAATGTGGTACATGTACATACTGGAATACCATTCAGCAATTAAAAACCAAGATGTTATGAATTGTGCAGGCAAACATATGGAACTTGAGAATATCATCTTGAGTGAGGGACCCCAAAGCCACATATGGTATATACTCACTTATAAGTGGAAATTTGCCATAAAGTACAGGACAACCATGCTACAATCCACAGACCCAAAGAAACTGGTTGATAAGGAGGCCGCAAGGGAGGATATGTGATTCTCACTCAGAAAAAGAAACTAAATAATCATCAGAGGTTGATAGAGAGAGGGAACTGGGTTAGAGAGAGTGAAGAGGTGAACAGGGATGGAGATTAGGTGTGGTGAGAGGGTACAGGAGAGGGCTAGGAATGAGAATGGAAATTGGCAGGGGTCATCTCTTGTTATTAGCTGGAAACATGGGACTGGACAGGATATGGGGAGTTTATGAGGGTGACCCTAAGCTGAGGTTCCTATACGAGGGGGATTTAAAGAAGTGGCCCCTTCCTATAGCCAGGCAGGGCTCCCAGAGGAGGGAGGGGTGATGTGGAAATTTCTGGTTTCTTTAACAACTCAGTTGTGTCCTGTCATATTTTTCTGGAAACTGTCTTGTGAGGGGCAAGTGATGTTTTGCTGAAAACAGACATTTGAGGGGACACATGATGTTTAGAAGGAATATAAGTGGAGCTTCACAAACAGTGAGAGAATGTTCTTGTATTGTAAAACCATGTACTGCTTCTCCATGTTTACACTTCATAGAGAGAAACGTGCCAAACAATTTCTCGTGGTACTCCAGCCACTTCCCCTGACTTGTGCAGATTCAGTAGAGCCTTGCTGCTTCTTCTTGGATGGTGCCACTGTTACTAATTTTTGTTTGGTATTTGCTATTGACCTCAACTGCTGATATCCTGATAATGGAGAATGGAATTGCCCCCAAGAGCTAGCTCTAAACAGGTCCACAGCTCCCTTTTCCTACTAAGCTTTTCTCCTATCTCTGATTGATGGATTAGAAGGAAGATTCAAAAGAATCCTAAACAAAATAGGTTTTGATAAATCTAAGCCTAAAGAAGGGGACATTAATCCACGCACAAATTCTTCAACCCCAAGGTTGTCTTGCCTACAAGATGTTTAGGGATGAAAATGGAGCAGAGGTTGAGGGAACAGCCAACTAATAACTGCCACAATTTGACACCATTCCAATGTGAGAGAGCCAATTCCTGAAACTATTAATGAGACTTTGCCATGCTTTCACATAGGAGCCTAGCATAGCTGTCTCCTGAGAGGCTTCATTCAGCAGCAAATGGAGGCAGATACAGAGACTCACACCCAAACCTCAGGTGGAGCCTTGGAGTCTTGTGAAACAGTGGGATACAGAAGTAAGCAAGTCAGAGTGGTCAGGGACACCACAAGGAGATCCACAGTCAACTAACCTGGGACCACAGTGTCTCACAGAGCCTGGCCACCAACCAGGAAACATGCAGGAGCTGGACCTAGACCTTCCACACATTTGTAGCAAATGTACAGTTTAAACTTCATGTGGTTCCCCTAACCAGTGGTTGTCTTAGTCTCTGTTTCCCACCATTAGATCCCTACCTGGATTGCCTGGTTGGGCTTCAGTGGGAGAGGATAGGACTAGTTGTGCTGAACTAGGTGTTTCAGGATTGGATGGTGCCAGGGAGGTTCCCATTCTCTGAGGAGAAGTGGGGTGGGCAATGGAAGAGATATTTTTAAGGGTGGGACTGTGAAGAGAGGAGGGAGGGGGCTGTGGTAGGAGTGTAAAGTGAATAAAAATAAATTATTTAAAAAGTAAAAATAAATAAAGATTCAAGCTTGGAAAGGAAGGAAGAAGCCTTAGGGTGGTAAGACTTAGCTCTCTTCTTCTGAGGATCTCCTGACTCGGGTACTTTTCCACCCTTAGTGTGAACCTGTGAGCTAGTATCACTCTCATTGCTGAAAAGTGTGAGCTTACTTAGCTCACTGCTACTTCAGGAGAGTTGTTGCTTCTAAGTGTCTAGAGCACAAATCAACAAGACCTCTGAGATTAACGAAACTTAATAGAAGTAGGGCACTAGTGAGTCTTAAAGACTACTTTCCGCATCTAGGGTTATGAACACCACTAGGGTCATCTTTGCTTCCTATATCCCAGCCTCTGACAATTTGAGTGAACCCTCAGGTAAGAATCTTCTCACAGCTGAGTAGAGGCTGCCTATATCACTTAGTCTCTTGATCTATTTTGTCACCTCTTAGTAGGTGAGAACCTTTCTCTTGAGTCTTAAAGACAGTCTAGAAAAACTTGCAGGAATTGTAGAGAATTAGCTCAGGAGAATTTTCAGGGAGCATGCAAGAGGCTGATCTTGAATTTGCACATGGGTGTGTGCATATACCCATTGCTGTGGGTTCATGGGAACTAGATCTGCGCTGGCAGTGCTGTGAATGGAAGCCTTTTCAGATGTCTAACATTTACACCAAGAGAAGATGTCATAACATTCCTATGGGTTGAGTCTGAGCTCCCCTACTCAGAGCCTAGTCCTTTCCCATGTGCTCTGGCAGCAGCCACACTTCAGATTCCTTCTGGTGGCAGCAGCCTTGCCACCTGGAGCATTGCAAGTACTTGCTCACTTACTTAGTGCTTATGGAATATTTATGTGATTTTGACTCAAGCAAATGCACAGAGAAGATGTATGTATCTCTTTTAGTTTGCTCTCTATTACTGTGATAAAATGCCATGATCAAAAGAACCTTGGGAAAGAAAGTTTTATCAGCTTATAGCTGTGGTCCACCATCCAGGGAAGTCAGGTTAGGGAGTCAAGCATGGGAGGGACCTGGAGACAGAATGTGAAGCAGACATAATACAAGAGGGTTGCTTACTGGCTTGCTTTTCATAGTTTACTCTGTCTGCTTTCTTATAGCACCCAGAACCATCTGCTCAGTGTAATACTACCCAGAGTGAGCTGGGCCTTCCAACATCAATCAATCATCAATCAGAAAATAGAGGTTCTGTCATTCAAAATGACTCTAGCTTCTATCAAGCTGATATAAAACTAGACAGCAAAGCATCTAACCAAATGATGGATAAACACTTGGATGGTAAAGGAATAAAGAGTAGAGGAATACTCACACACATTGGAAAACACCTAAGATTCTTTCCAAGTAGACTACAAGTGTCACCAAAACAAACATAAGGTAATATCTTATCAAATGGAGTCCTGACCAACAGGTTAATATAAATTATCTTCATAAATAGGATAAGATCAGGCAGGATGAGAACTACTGTTAGAGGATTCCTGTTATCTCTTAGGACTCAAAAAGTATGCCTATTATTATCTGGAACAAGTTATTTTGAATATATTGGAATTCAAAGTAAGTAAATCACTTAGCCATTCTAGGGCTAGAACTGACTTCTCTTTTGGTCTTTATTATAGAAAGTTTTGCTTTAAATTACTTGTCATATGATTAGCTAGCTAATTTAATGACTAATGAAAGTAATTTAGTGAATGTTCCCCTAACTGAGCAGGTTACTTTATACAGTGTTTTATTCCCCTCTGTTTTGCTCTCTCTCTCTCTCTCTCTCTCTCTCTCTCTTCTCTCTCTCTCTCTCTCTCTCTCTCTCTCTCTCTCTCTCTCTCTCTCTCTCTCTCTCTCTGTCTGTCTGTCTCTCTCTCTCTCCCTTTTTACTATGGATTAAACCTTTTACTCTTTATTTTGAGACAGTCTCACCAAGTTGCTCAGGCTAACCTTAAGCATGAAAGTCTCCTGCCTCAGTTTCTCGAGCAGATAGGATTATAGCTAGTAGGTAGGCCTGTGTCACAAAATCATGTGGCATCTTTTAGCTCATAATATAGCTATTATGTTTTTAATTTAAATTATTATTTTAATCATACTTGATTCATATACAGCAATAAAATGTACACTTTAAATTACACTATTCTATAATAGCTTGTTATAGTTTAATAGAAGAAGAGAAGAAAAACTTTCAGGTCATAACAACCTTTCCTCTAGAAAATAAAATTAAAAATATTTTTTCTAAATGGGTCAATATGACTAGTATATTCAGTAACTGTAAGTATCTAGTTCCTAATCAATGAAATTTAAAATGACAGCCCAGATTTTACAATCAATGTCCTAAAGAGTAAAGTATTCTTTTGTTATGAGTTAAATCATTATCTCTTCTTCAACAAACAGAAGACTAAATTCATATATTATTATTATTATTATTATTATTATTATTGTTACTATTAATTATTTCTCTGTGTGTACATGTGTATACAGGTATGATGTGCAAGTGTGTGCACATCACTGCATAGGTGTGAAGCTCAGAGGACAACAATGTGAAGTCTGATTTCTCAGTCCACCTTTTATGGGTTCTGGGGATTAGACTCAGGTTGTGAGTTATCTGGAGAAAGTGTCTTTATGACTTGAGAAATCTTGCTGCCTCTCCAGGTAAGATTTCTTAATTAATTAGACTTTTGCAATTCTGTACTCTTAAAATACTGTTGCAAAATTATTTTTTGCTATAGCATTCTTTCTCTCATATTATGTATCTAGCTTTAAAACCTAACATTTGAAAGCAGAGAAGAGGGGAAACACCAAGTGGTGGGGTTAGCAGATGGCATTGGGAGATGGATAAGATCAAAGTACGTGATATCCGTGCATGAGAAAATGAAATGCAAATTTGGCATTGTATACAATGATACAATGAATTGATGCTAAAACATCTTTGTATTTATAAATTATTTTCCTTTCCTTTTTTCTTTCTTCCTTCTCTCTCTTTTTTTTTCTTTTCTTTCTTTTTTTTTTTTTTTATAAAGAACAAAATTTATTTGGGACTATCTTAAAGGTTCATATGTTCCGTCCATACCAAGAGAGGAAACATGGTAGTGTTTAGGTATGCATAGTGCTAGAGAAGCAGCTGAGAGTTCTCCATCTTGATCCGATGTCTGTCAGAAGACTGGCATCCTCAGGGAGCTAGGAGAAGGCTCTCTTCAGAAATGGGTGGAGTTTCAAAGCCCACTGCCACAGTGAGGCACTTCCTTCAACAAGGCCATACCTACTCCTAATAGGCCTTACCCCTTAAGAGTGCGTCTCCCCAAGATCAAAGCATATCCAACCATCACACTGAGTAAAGATCCTCCTCAAAAGTCCTCTAATGTCAGGGTTAGATGAGAAACAACTGCTTGACCAGATCAGCAGAGCTAATTAGTACTCCAAGAGAGTCCTAGGGTTGTTATCTCCACATAAGATAGGGATGAGAGTATAAATATTCTTTCTACTGAGGGAAAGAGGCTATCCATGTGTGTGCACAGATGATAGGAAAGGTGAGAACACAGCAAAATGAGGAGATGAGTTCTGCCAAGTGAGTTCCATAAGTCCTGGGAGGGTGAAGGTTGGAAGTGTGAGAATTTGCTTATGATGGTTAGTGGCATTGAGTCCTTCAGTATAGATGGTAATGGTCTTGGAGAGTTGGTAGGGTTGAGATACCCAAGGAAGGAGGAATAATTAGGACCATTAATTCCTTTTTTTTTTTTTTTTTTTTTTTTTTTTTTTTTAGTAAAAAGTCAAATTATCAGTTTAATGAAGGTCCCAAAATTTACTAAAAATTGTCATGCTATTGAGTAGTTAGACTTTAAAATAAATCTGGAGTCCAGGATACCTTAAAAATATTGCATAGTTGTATTTGCCTTAGTTTTGGTTTTATTGCTGTGCAGAGACACCATGACCACAACAACTCTTATAAAGGGAAGCATTGAATTTTCTGGCTTACAGTTCAGAGGTTTACTATTGGGTAAGGTAAGGTTTACTATTGGTGGGTAAGTATGGATGAACACAGGAAGACATGGTGATGGAGAAGGAGCTTGAGAGTTTTACATCTGGATCTGCAGGCAGCAGGCAGAGAGTAAACCACTGGGCCTAACTTGATCTTCTGAAACCTCAAGCCTCACCCTCCAGTGACACACCTGCTCCAACAAGGCTATATCTACTCTAACATGGCTATATGTTCTACTCCTTTCAAAGAATGCCA
>JADRCD010132879.1:0-10516 GCA_019843815.1 Montemys delectorum | reverse complement strand
TTTTTCTCAATGAATTTGGGAGGTAAGGTATCTTGGTGCAGATTCGTTTGCCCAGATCTCTAATATTGACCCATCCCCAGTATATTGATTATGAGGTTCTTTTTTACGTGTGTGTGTGTGTGTGTGTGTGTGTGTGTGTGTGTTAACCTTCTCACTTGGAGAGCACTTTACCAAAGGAATCATTCCCTCCTAGTACTCAAAATATGGGCTTTATGTTTAACTGATCCTTATAATATAGCCTTGAGAGTTTCACCATGGGCATTTTGCAAATTCAGTGTCTGATTAGTGCTTTCTCTCCTCCTTGACCCTCTTCTTGTTTGTAATTTGGACACTGGATTAATTTTAGGAAAGTAGCCCATTGCCATGGGAAGATGATGTAACATTAACACTGAACACATACACTCAAACAGACACACACAAACACAGACAGACAGACACACACACACACACACACACACACACACATTTCCTATATTTTGGAGGAATATAGAGACAGGGATAGTGTATGAACTGAGCCTTTAGGAAAATTCTAAATAGTTTTATCTTTAATCAAGGATATAGAATGGCAAGGGGGTGTTGGAAAATAACATTACTTAAAAATTCACTGGTGAGCAGGACTCCACAATTTCCATTGTGTGTGTGTTTACAGATCAGCACTGCTCACTATGCACAGAGTTTAACATATGTCATTTGTACTTTCCAATGGAAACATATCTCACTGTTGTTATTGCTGCTGCTGCGATCCTTTTCTGAGTGAGAAACAGGAAAGGGATTATCTATTTTTTTCTTTCTTTTCTCTGACATGAAAAGATAATTAATATTGGGGAATCAAAATAATTCTGATTGATCCCTCTATAATGCATCTACTTTCCAAAACACCATTATGTCCCCCAAATACAATTATTGCCAATTTTAAATTAGAATAAATACATATTCAAAAGCATTTATTACACTAAAAGTCACCAGGGTACTCCAGGTTCATTTTGGAACAAAAACTAATGCCTATGAGCTCTGTGTAATCAAATCTGAAATGTGTGCGCTGCATACCAGCAGTAGTGGTCTTAAGACGGTATCATATAATCTGATAACAAATGAATGTATGCATTGACATGGAAAATGGCAACCTTTGACTGAACTACCTTAAAGTGAGAGAAAAGCACACAAAGAAGAAGACATGTCTCCTGCGCACAAAGCTTTGGATTCAATTAAGAGAGTAAGCGAGAGAGAGAGAGAGAGAGAGAGAGAGAGAGAGAGAGAGAGAGAGAGAGAGAGAGAGAGAGCGAGAGAGAGAGAGAGAGAGAGAGAGAGAGAGAGAGAGAGAGAGAGAGAGAGAGAGAGATGCACACACACATACACGCACACGCACACAGAGAGAGAGACATGCACACACGCACACACACACACGCACACACACACACACACAGAGACATGCACACACGCACACACACACGCACACACACACATGCACACGCACATGCACACACAGAGAGAGAGAGAGAGAGAGAGAGAGAGAGAGAGAGAGAGAGAGACATGCACACACACACACATACACACACGCGCACGCACACAGAGAGAGAGAGAGACAGGCACACACGCACACACACACACACAGAGACATGCACACACACACACACACGCACACGCACACGCATGCACATACACACACACACACGCACACGGCACACACACATGCACGAATGCACACACACACACATGCACATGCACGCACACGCGCACGCACACACACACACACACACACAGAGACATGCACACACACACACAGACACACACACATGCACATGCACGCATGCACACACACACACACAGAGAACCTTACTTAATCTAAATATACTTACAAAAGTAATGGAGAAGTTACTTAACATAAATATGTAATAGCTACTATGAAGCAAAAACTAATGTTTTTGTTGTCATAGGAACGTAGGGATGAGCACAGGGCACAAACAAGCAATAACAGCAAATGCTGCTCTCCCCCTTTTCTGACATGCTCTAGTAATATTTTTCTTTGACATTATTAATTCCTTTGACATTTTAAAGCTACCAATTATCTGGTATCTGTAATTGTTTGGGAAGAATGCCGAGAATAAATAAATATTTTAAAACAATGCAGAAATATCTGCCCTTCTTGAAAAATTAGTCTCTCTCAATCATGGGGCCTCTGTTTATGAATGCATGAGTGCATGAGCACATATGAGTGTGTGTGTGTGTGTGTGTGTGCGCACACGCGTGTGTTTGTGTGTTGGTTGTATGTGCATGTATGTGTTACTATAGGTGTACAAGCATGAGGGGAGAATGTTTGTGATTCCTGTGCTCATGGAGACCAGAGATCAATGTCTGCTGTTTTCCTTAAGCATTCTCCTTTCTACTTTAAAAATATTATTTTATTTTATGTGTATAGACACTTCTGTATATGTATGTCTATATGCCACATGTATGTAGTGCTCTTAGATGCCAGAAGAGTGTGGGCTAGGTGCCCCCCAAAAGGAATTACAGTTATTTATAAGTAACTGTGAGTTTTGGGAGCCAAACTCAGGACCTCTGCGAGATCAGCCAGGGCTCTAAGCCATGAGACATTCCTCATCCCTCCACTTTATTTTCGGGACAGATATTCTTACGAACTGGAGCTAACTGATGGGCTAATCTGACTGTTAACCAGGCTTCAAGGGTCTGCCTGCTTCCACTCGAAAGCACTAATATTACAGGCATGGATTTTGCAATTGGCTTTTTAAATTGTCTTTTGAGTGTGGAAGGTCCAGACTTAGAGTAAAGTGGTTGTGCAGCAATCATTTAACTCACTGAACCAATGTCCCAGACCTTCCACAGGAAAGTTTACAAATGTCTTAGAAAACAAGGGCCAATGAAAAACCATGAACAAAATAACATGGAAACATGAATATAAATGTGGAAAATTAAAAAGTAATAGGAGACAAAAATCAAGATAAATATCAAGTGATATTAAATTATTTTACTTCAATATTTATACTCAGCATAAAGTGATCCAGTAGATCCATTATTATTAAAAGTATATTAAAATATGAATAAGAGTAATTCATATCCAGGCATCATGGTGATCTCCTATAATCATTGGACTTAAAAAGATAGAGACAAGATAATAGTGAGCTTAAGATAAGCCAAAAATATAATGCAAGTCCCTGTGCCTTAATGTAATTACATATATATGATATGTATTTAATTATTCATATTTATTACCAAAAATATACATATGTACACACATACATGTGTGCATGTTTTCAAATAGTTGAATAGAATTGTACATACTGCTGTACTTGGTTTCCCTGTCTCTGTCTCTCTGTCTGTCTCTGTCTCTCTGTCTCTCTCTTTCTCTTTCTCTGAGACAAAGTCTCATTATGAAGACCAGGCTGGTTTCAGACTCAGAGATTTGCTTTGCTTTCCCCTCTGAGTGCTGGGACTAAAGGCACATGCTACTGTGCCTTTCTGTGGCTGTTTTCAGTAGCTACCACTGCTTGAGTATGATAGTACTATCCCAACACCCTGCATCTTTGTTCATTTACACGTAATGTTCTGTGTCTAACTACTTAGCCATGTCTGCCTGAATTTTAACACTCAATCCATACATATACTGCTTTGAGCATTAGGGTCTTTTACTCAGATTTTGGTGGTTAATCCTGTATTGTTCCAGGGGGTTCTAGCACCTCCCTAACCCAAACCTCTTACAAGATTTCCCAAATCTGTATTTGGAATTTTGTTCAAAATTCATTACTAACAGGAACAGCATTATCTACCCATGCAGGAAAATTTCCCTTCAATCTCTATTTTTTATCTTTGCAAAAGTGTTACAGCATAATATGGTTTCATATCTCTCCTTTGGACCTCCTTTAATTTGGTCAACAGTTGACATATCTTGACCTCATCCCTATTTAAACCATTTCATCCCCTGTTTTCTTCTTCTCTCTCTGTTTCTCTGTCTCTCTCTCTCTCTTTTTTCTTTCTCTTGCTTTCTTCTTTCTTTCTTTCTTTCTTTCTTTCTTTCTTTCTTTCTTTCTTTCTTTCTTTCTTTCTTTCTTCTTTCTTTTACTTTATTTTCTGCTACCTCCCTTACTTAAGGTATATTCTGTGTATAGCTTCGTTTTCTCCTACCTAATTTTCTGAATTCTGTAAGTAATCATGGACAATAAACAACAAAAACCCAAAGGGCAGGACCAAGTATCCACACATGAGAAAGAACATGTGGTATTTGTTGTTCAAGTCTAGGTTATCTCACTCAACATAATACTTTCCAGTTTCAGTCATTTACCTGGAAATTTTATAATTACAGTTTTCTTTACAGCTAAATAAAATTCCGTTATGCTTTTGTTCGACTAGCATAATACTGCAGGGGATCTGGAAACACAAGATATATTATAGAACTATAATAACATAAATAGCATGATACTGGCACAGAACCAGATACATAAAAATGTAGAATAAATTGCTAGACGAAATATGTTTCATTGACAAATATGACATAAACATGCATTTGATAAAATACTACATCTTTCACATATGGTACTGGGAAAACTATATTTCAACAGGCAAAAGAATAAAGCAAGGTGTTAAAACCTAGAATTCTAAAACTGCTAAAAACAAAAAAAGTAAGAGCAGACTTCAATGTATAGGCAAAAAATTCTTAAATGGGACTCAGTCACATAGGAAACAAGACTAACAATCAGCAGACTCTCAGGAAACTGAAAAGTCTGTGTGCAGGAGAAGAAACTGCCGTTAGCATCAGCTCTCCACCTATGGGCTGTGGGACCTTTGGCAACCCTCTATCGCCAAAACATTTGCATTATAATTCATAACGGTAGCAAAATTATAGCTAGGACGTAGCAATGAAAATAATTTTTATGGTTGGGGATCACCAGAACATTAGGAACAGTACTTAAGGTCACTGCATTAGGAAGGTTGAGAACCAATGGCTTTGAGTGAAGAGGCAGTCCACAGAATCAGAGAAAATCCCTGCCAGTTATTACAAAGAGCTTAGTGTCTAGAGGAAATACTAATAAAGGAAACAAAACAAAACAAAAATATCAAGAAAGCAACGCAAAAATAATATGAGTTCCTCAACTTAAGAGAATCCCGAAGAGAATTTAAAAATGTCTGATAATCACTTTAAGACCTAGACAACATTTTAGTAACCAGGGAAATGCAGATTTAAACTCCTTTAGGATTCTTTGTCATTTTAGTCACAATAGCCAATAAGAAGCATGCAAAGGCCTACAGAAGTGTGTGTCTAGAGGGTAAGGAGAGCTCTGCCACCCAGTTGGCAGGGCATTAGTAGAGCCTCTTTTAAGTCAGTTCATAAGCTTCTCCAGAAAACTAGATATAACACTACTAAGTAGTAGTGATACCATTCCTGGGCATATTTCCAAAAGGACCTGTAACCTTCTATAGAGATTCTGCTGGTCTAACACAATGGCTGGGGAATAAGAGCCTGGGAAGCAGTCTGAATGTCTATGAACTGAGAAATACATAGTGAAAATATGGGATAAAAATTCATCTGAGTTTTCCTTTTAGTTTTCAATATTGATTTCATTTGCAGATAATATTGTATCTATGTGCAGTATTGCTTTTATCACCTGTAAAAACTTTTTAAATGTTTCCCTTCATTTGTTTGCATTTGTCGTTCTTTTTTTTCTGTCTTGTGTGCTACATTAGAAGGTAAAGATATAAATATAGCTGTAATTGCTAGCACTTAAAATATATGCATAATACGAATTCTAAATTTTTTAAATAAAAAAACAAATGAAACTTAAGAAAAGTGACTTAGTCCAACATCACTATAAAACTATGGATTGATATTAACTATTGTGTTTCTAGAAAGGGTTATATCTCTTCCAGTTGAATAAGCTTGACATAATTTAATTTGTTGAAAGAAGGCACTGTGTATAGGTGGGTAATGGTCTCAGAAATTGGGGGTTATTAAAGGAAAATCCCAGAATCATTTGTGATCATTGAGACCCCAGAAGGTTCTAAACATTACAAGCTATTGCAATGTTTTTGGTTGCCTCTCTGAAGAGATCATAATACTGTATTTTTGAAAACACCATATACTTGGACATTAACACATTGAAAAAAAATCAAGACATATAAATTAACAGTGTGCTTTCTGTTGAGTAGCTTTGATAGTGCGAGAAGGTAGTATGCAAGTGTGTTGGGGAGAAAAGTCATCATCAGGCTTCCCTAGTTGTGGACCACATGAGTCACCCACCATAGCTACCTGTCCATTAAGATATGCCCATCAGTGAAACTGATGTGATGGTACAAATGAGGGAAAAGGAGTGGGCTCTAGTTATGGAAGGTAAGAAAGATAAACACAGAGAGAAGAGGGTAAAAGAACAGCAAAGGTGGCTGGAAGATCAGAAGGAATCATACAGTTAACAATTTTCATTAAAAATGCTATCATTTACATAAATTAGTGGGCAATGCTCCCTCCAAAACTATCAGCTACCTAAAAGTATTCTTTTTCTGATATATAGCACATATGCTCTAAATATTTTTTCTGTTTTTTTTTAAGTCAGCAAAGTTCAAAGATATGTTACCTTCTTAAACTCTAATATAGGAATATATTCTAAATATATTATATATTTATGTATGTGTGTGTGTTACAGAATTTCCATCTAGATATATGAATTTTATCCTGCATATTCATGTATAAGGAACTGGTTTAAAATCTATTTCTTTTAGTTGCTTTGCTATGGCGGGTTTTTATATGATCATCAGACTAGACAGACAGGCAAATAGCCATGGCCAGTACCCAGCAGTAATCACGGCCACTTTTCATTTTGGATGGGATAGTCTCCATCTTCACCGTCTTATATTAAGCATTTGGTGCACCATGTTCTTCTTTGTTCAAGTGATGTAGTTTAAGATTGGGTTTTGTTCAAACACAATGCTTTAATATACTTATTGTACATTTTCTTAATCCTCAACACATTTTCTGAGCAGATTACATATCCCTCAACAATGTTGTATTTTGATAGATACATATTCTAAAGCATTTTACAGAGTCTATCTGATGAACAAGCAGAAAAGGAGAGAAATCATTACTCAAGCAGGTTCTGTAGTTAATTTCAGACGTTTATGAGTGCAGATAATTTTTTATTCATTAAAGTACCTTATAATCTGTATTAAACAGTATTAAGTGAACAAAGTAAAAATTTATTTTTACATATTATTTGCTACATGTTATCTGATTTCAGGTACATTAGTTTGCATTTACTCTACCAGTTCAACTAATTTTTAATTTGGAAGAAATTATCCCTATGTTTGCCTTATCCTTGGTATGCAGAATGATTGACAGTTCTTGATTTTTCCATATATTTATATGAGTTTTAATAAGGAATTAGATGACACTCATATGAAATCTTGTATCAAACCCAATGTAAACTTTGAAGTTACTTGAAAGCACTTAAAATTATTATTTTTGTACTTTCATGAAAATAAAATGACAAATTGATATTGCTGCTGATTACATTAAATTGCTATTCAGCTTTTTACTCTAGCTTTAGGTTCTTTCTCTGCCTTTATTTCCTGTAGTTTTATAAGCCAACTGCTGATCTTATTTCTATATATTATGTATATATATTTTCAAAATAAAACACTTATGTAATTATGCAAATTCTCATTTAATGTTCATAAGTTAAAATTATTGGTATACACTAATATCAATGTTATCAAAATCTCTGATTTTTTTTATAATTTTGGTTATCTTTCCTTTGTATCCAAACAGAGCCCATGCATGATCTGTTGGAAATTTTTTAACTGCAGAGCAGTTACATAATTCTGTAAGTAATTTGTAAGTAAAATTGGGTTGCATACATTTTCAGATTTTCTACATTATATATTAACTCCTCTCTTTCTCACGGTGCATTTCTCCTAGCCCCGGTATTCACTGTATAATGGAAGTTAGATTCAAGTCTTGAATAGACTTAAGGTCATATTTTACTATACAGGCTTTGGATGAGCCTCAGCATCCTTCCTAATGATTCCTACTCATTTTGTTTCTCAGTGTAATGGATGACATATAACATAATGTCTGGTTTTTCAGCCTGATTGATAAATAATCCTCCTCACTGGACTAATGCAGATTTGTCTCATACCTGCACTGCAAAGTTACTATCCCATTCTCAAGTTCTTGATTTGAATCTTGACACTTTTCTATGAGTTAACCGTGTAGGATGGTACAAGAAGCTCTGCAAACCAATTTGGTCTTTGGTATCTTTTTTGTTGTTGTTTTACATCCTACTTTAAAAGGTTCCTAGACTTAGGAAGTTCCTGAAGAAGGTTGCCATGGTTTTGAAACTAGTCCAGGATACAAAGGGTTTACCGGAGCCCCCAGAGTAACAGTTTGAGAATATACCCTCCCCAAATGGAAAGGGCTGTAAAAGAATACAGGGGGGAAGGGGTGCTGCTGTTGACTTTTTATGTGATACCTTTTCACCAGAAATTGTCAGAATTTCATTTCAGTGTTGTCCTTTCAAGGTCTGTAGAGTGTGTTGTTGATAGGGATTGTGTTGAATCTGTAGATTGACTTTTGTAGAATAGATGTTGTGTTGTTACTATGTTAATTCTCCTGATGCATGAGCATGAACAATCCTCCCATCTTTTAATATTTTCTTTAATTTCTTTCTTCAAAGACTTGAAGGGTCTTTTTTTGTCCTACAAGTCTTTCATTTACTTGATTAGGGATACTCCAAGATCATTTTCTATTTTTTGTTGCTATTGTGAAGGATGTTGTTTCCCCGATTTCTCCTTCAATCTATTTGTCATTTGTACATAGGAAGGCTACTGATTTTTGTTTTGATAGTTAGTCTCTACTTATCAGCTATAGGAGCTCCCTTGTAGAAAATTTATCATAAATGTGTATACCTATGGACACCTGATTTTAATAAAGCAGCCAGAAATACACATTGTAAAAAAGAAAGCATCTTCAATAAATGGTGCTGGTCTAACTGGATGTCTGCACATAGAAGAATGAAACATGATCTATTTTATCACATGGCACAAAACTCAGATCCAAGGTATTCCAAGGACTCAATGTAAAACCAGACACACTTCTAATGATAGAAGAGAAAGGTAGGAAATAACATTGACTACATTGGCATAGGAGGCAACTTCCTAAGTCTACTACCAATAGCATAGGTCCTAAGATCTACCATCAATAAAGGAGATCTCATGAAACTGAACTGGTTCTAAGGCAAAGGACATCATTTATAAGACAAAATGGCAGCCTATGGATTTGGAAAAGATTTTCACAAACTCCATATATGTGAGAGGGGTAATATCCAAAAGATATAAAGAACTCAAGAAACTAGACATCATCACACTAAATATTCCAATCGTAAAATGTGGTAAAAATCTAAGCAGAGAATTCTCAACAGAGGAATTGTACATTGCTCAGAAGTACTCGATGAAATGCAAATCAAAACGACTTTGAGATTACATCCTAGCATCTGTCAGGAGACAGAGCTCGTGCCTGCCAGTACCTGGATGGCCAGGAACTGGAAGCTAGAGGGCCCAAAGAATCAGGGCAGAACCAAACATGTCAGGCTAAAATACAAACAAGCAAATAAACAAAGTGTACCAATGATATTCTGCCATACCCCTAGATCAATGCCTCAGAATAATCAGAGAATCTTCCTCTGGCAGCAGATACACAGCAGACGCAGAGATACACAGCCAAACATTAGGCAGAGCTCAGGTAACCCCGTGAAACTAAGTGGGGTGAGATTGTAGGAGCCAGATGGGTCAAGGACATCAGGAGAACACAGTCCACAGAATCAACTAAGCAGATAGAGGCTCACAGTGACTAAAGTATCAGTCACAGGTTCTGAGCTAGGTCCTCTATGTACATTCTGTGATTGTTTAGATTGGAGTTTTGTGGAACTCCTAACAGTGGGATTGAATGTGTCACTGGCCCCTTGGCCTACTATTTGGGCCAGTTTTTCTCCTGCAGGGTTGCCCCATCCAGCTTTGATATGATAGTGTGTGCCTAGTATTATCCCATCTTGTTATATCCTGTTTGACAAATGGAAGAACAAATCTGAAAGAAATGAGAAGCAAGGAAGAGAGGCTAGAAGGAGTGGAGGGAGGGGTATATGCAGTCAGGATGTTTTATATGAGAGGAGGAGAGAGAGAGATAGAAGTAGATTTCCGAAGTAATTAGATTCTGTCTCCATTTTCATATCATGTTATATATTCAATGCTTAGATTCTGTGTATCATGGAACACCAACTGGCATAGTCACTTGATACAAAACAGGGTCCTAGGAAATACCTTTCAAGGCAGAGGTCTTAATTGCTGTTGTCTTTTTCCTACCTTTGAAAGTAGAGTAAAGCCCCTGACAATGCATCATTGCTTTTTTTTTTTTTTTTTTTTTTAAAAAAAAAAAAAAATATTTTTTCCTCCCCCCCCCCCCACCTCCCCCCCCCCCCCCCCCCCCCTTTTTTCTCCCCCTCCCCCCCACACAGCCGCAGAA
>JADRCD010132871.1:0-27504 GCA_019843815.1 Montemys delectorum | reverse complement strand
CCGGGGAACAAGAAGCAGGAGTTCCTCATTCTGTGCCAGCTGAAATGATCACAGAGTCCCCACGTCTCTCTGACCCTCAAGGAAAACAAGAGCAGGCTTTCCCTGAAGGAAATCACTTTCCATTACAGATGAGGAATTCCTACAGGTCAGAGTGAAGCAGATATCTGAGAGTATTAGGGTGTGTAGAGAGGCCTGAAAACAAAGTCACTTTCAGGATGAAGGGAGATGCTAAGTAATTCACAGGTGAAAGCGGACAGCAACAGTCACCAACCAAGACTGGCTCGGGGAATTAGATCTCATGGGATCCCTGACAATGGGGAGCTTGGCATATCTGGCTTCAAGATTCTGTCTCCTCCTTCTGTTTCTGAAATTTGATGGGTATGAAAGAACTGCCTTTCACCTGGAGGTTGGTATCTGTGTCAGTGGCTCTGGAAGTGTGTCTTGATACCAATATTGAGTTAGGAACTCAGAATTCCAGGCACTACCTTAAACAGTCAATCAGAAACTGTTTTGGAATGAGTGAAATGGGTGACTCTTGAAAAGCATCAAGCACGAGAGCCACAGGGGCAGGGAAATGTTTCAAGAGCTGAACTTTAGCCACAAGGGCAATAGGGAGCTCTGAAGCATTTCTGAAGCTGGATAGCTTTTGATAAACATTTCCTGACCATTGATTGACATGTAATGACAGTTTTCTTAGGAACAATAACAGACAGTCACAGATGTAGTGGTGCATGCTGTTAACCCAGAGGCAGAAATAGGCAGATCTCTGTGAGTTTGGAGCCAGTCAAGTCTACACAGCAGCTCTAGACCAGCCAACACTACACAGTGAGATCTTCTCTCTGAGAGAGAGGGGGAAGAGAGAGAGAGAAAGAGAGAGAGAGAGAGAGAAAGAGAGAGAGAGAGAGAGAGAGAGAGAGAGAGAGAGAGAGAGAGAGAATATTACATTTTTTTTTTTTGCATTTTATGTAAACATTCAATTCCAAATTCTGGAATTCTTGACCAGAGATTTTTTTCCTTGAAGTAGGCTTTAATTGGGCATATCTCTCTCCTGTGTGTTGGTTTGTGGAGATCCTGCAGTTAAGTTCTCACACACTTCTGGCTGGAGCTAGTTCTTAGCAGGCACTAGCTCATGCATTGGGTGTCTGTCATCTGCTTATGATCTGAGAAACAGATCATTACTGTCCACTTTCTTTGTCCTTCTAAAATAATACGGAGAGCTGCTATATATCGCTTTCCACACTGGGCTTCCTGGACCAGAACTGGCTTTGCTGCATGTAACAGATATGTTTGTGTCTCAAAACATCTCCTTCTGCCAAAGGTGTGCTCGTATTTGCCCTAGCAAGATTTTTGCCATGCTTCAGTGACTGCATATCACTTTGTATTAGGCATAATTGGCCTGGTCCCTCATTAATTGTAGCCTTGCTGAGACTTGACATCTGGAGTGATAGAACTCTGCTTTCTTATGGCCACAGGCACTGTGCAGAATTCCCTGCTGTCTCAGTTGAACATATGCTAACTCTGAGATTCTCCACACTTCCCCCAAGTTCTCTTAAAATAGAACTATCATTGTGATGGAAGTTGGACGTGCTACAAGCTCTAAGGTGGCAGGGTGGGGAATGGCAGAGAATCACATGTTCTTAATGCCCTCATCTGGAACTGGCAGCATTATTTGTAGACTTCTGGGGCAGGGGAGATGACTCAGTTGGCAAAGCCCTTGCTGTTCAAAATGAGATCTTGAATTGGGATCCCAGTACCCACGTAAAAAGTCAGGGTGGCCATATGAATGTAACCCCAGCATTAGGGTGGGGGTGGAGACAGGTGGAACTCTGAAGCTCATTGTCCAACCAGTCTAGTTAGATAGACAGATAAGCTCCAGGCACTGTGAGAAAATCTGTCTCAAAAACTAAAGATAGTGGTCAAGGAAAGACTCCTAACACTGACCTCTTTGTCTCCACATGCCTGTGCATAATCATGTACCTACATGTACAAGTACATACACCACACACACCCCTGACTATCTGAACCCTGTTTCCAAAGAGTTCCCATCAGTAGGTCTGCTTGGAGGCATGGGAAACTCCAGTTTTGGAAGGATTCTGGTGTGTAGCCCAAGTAGAGCTGTTGTTGCCACATTCCAGCTGTTCTAGCCAGGGCTTCATGCTTTTCCTCATCACTGGCTGGTATCACATAAAGTCCATGATGTGCTTTGCTTCAGGAAGACCTGGAATCTTCAGGACCCGACAGCAGGGTAGTGTGCTGTTTCAACCTGGTCTCAATCCACACATGAAAGGAGAGTCTGTCAAGGTGTCCTGTTGAAGAGAATAAATAGGCCCTGCTTCGAAGGTTGGCTTCGTCATTTACCATTGTGGAGACAGTAACAAAATGACCAAACTCCATGAGCCTCAAAGAGCTTATCAGAATGACAGTAAGAATGGCAACCACTCTGGGGCTTTGGTGATGATAGAGTGGGAGAATAAAAGTATAGCACTTAGCTCATTGCCTGGCAGGGTGTGTGCTCTATAAGTAGTGCTTACTGTGGCATAACTCTGTTCTCAGAAGGTGACATTTTTGAGGGTACTTTTCTGGACTTGGGTCACATTTTGACATTCTTTTCTGCTAAGAAAACGAGATGGTCAATATTGTCAACTTGACAGGATCCAGGATTACCCAGAAGACAAATGTCTGAACATGTTTGTGACGGAACATCCAGGCTGAGTTCACTCAGATGGGAAGACCTACCTTAAATGTGGGTGGCACCATGCCACTGACTGGGGTCTGGACCGAGAAGCTGAGCAATAGCATCCATCTCTGCTTCCTGACTTGGGTGCAAAGGAACCATTCTGAGAAGGGATAATTCTGGATCCTGTCAAATTGACAATATTAACCATCTCATTCTCTTAGCAGAAAAGAATGTCAAAATGTGACACAAGTCCAGAAAATGACCCTCAAAAATGTCACCCTCTGAGAAAGAAATAATGCCTCAGTGGGCACTAGTTACAGAGCGCACACCCTGCCAGACAGTGAGCTAAGTGCTTTCCTTACATCCTCTCGTTACGCTGTCTCATGCTCCTGCTACAATGCCTTCCCTACCTTGATGGATGCTACCCTCAAACCCAGGAGCCCAAAGGAGTCTTTTCTGTCCTTAAACTACTTCTGGCAGATATTTTGTCCTAGCAATAAGAGAAGTAGCTAAGCTGTGGATTTATATAGCACATCACATTTGGGAGATGAACATGGCAACCTTGAATGTTTATGTTTAGAAGATTGACAGTCTTGAAAAGATATTGGCAACAAAGCACATAAGATCCCACAATGCCCATGTAAGAATCCTTCAGCATTCATGGCAGAGGCATATCATACAGGGCAATGAAGAAATGTCAGGTGGCTTTTGCAGGAACACAGTGTAGGCTAGATGTTAGTGGGACCTTGGAGCTCTGTGGGCATGTCTGCATCAGTTCATATGACACGGTGTGAACGATCTGAGATTTCTCATATTTCAAATGCACTTTCAAAGGTCCCCTTTAATTTGGACTTCTTGCTTCTGCTGAATCTCCATTGCTATCATTCTTGCTGTAAGAATCTTCTTGCCCTTGCTTTCCTACAGTATAGCTCTCTTGTTTCCTATGGTTCCTTCTTTGTTATGTTAGTGTTAGTTCATTTCCCTCCAAGACTAATATTTAAGTAATGAGATGCTGAACAAATATAGGGATGATAGCATGGGTGGTGGTGTTTTTGTATCAGAGAAAGAAACTGGGTCCAAGATTTTGAGAGTTGGAAAAATCTCATGACAAATTTATCACAGAGGAAAAACAAAAGGGAGGGGAAGGAGAAGGAGAAGAAACAGCATTACTAAAGTGCAGTGCCTCATATTATCACAATGTGTGTGTGTGTGTGTGTGTGTGTGTGTGTGTGTGTGTGTGCAACATACAATAGTGTGTGAGTGGAGGTCAGAGGACAATTTTTGGGACCCAGGCTTATAACAAGCCTTCCTACCTCCTGCTGTGCCATTTAATTGACCCCAAAGTTGGTTTTAATCTCAAATTTCCACTAAACTAAAGTCCAGAGGTAGTAATATATCCAAGACAGGAAATGAATGATTTGAGACCCACCAGAGTATTAATTAAAACCCAAGTTCTTTGTTATGCTTAACTACTTAATGCGTCTACCATAGAAGACAGTAAGGTTCATTTAATTTAGATTAATTGATTTTATTATTTTATATGCATGTATGTCTGTGTAGCACCTGTGTACCTAGTGCTTGCAGAGGTCAAAAGAGGGCATCAGATCTCCTAGGACTGGAGTTATAGATGGTTGTAAACTGCCATATGGGTGCTGGAAATCAAACCCAGGTTTTTGGCAAAAACAAATGCTCTTAACTGCTTGCCAATTCTCCAGCCCTGATGAGGTCCTTTAAAAAATTAAGTTTAGTTTAATTCTTCCTTGTATATATGTATAAAACCAGACAAGAATTTTTAAAAGGAACTCTTCATCAGCATCACTTGGGGAAGACGTATTCAAAATCAGACACCTGAGTCCTATTAATGAAGATTACCAACCTTTCCAACTGACTGTAACACACAAGGTTTGGGGACGGTTGGAACAAGTGCCAGTGAAAGTCTGTGGATTCTATCTTCTATTACAGGAAAGAGAGTCTTCTGTCCTGTAAAGCACAAGGTTCTACTCACGTGAGACATGTGAGCCATGGTCAAACAATTCTGCTGTTTCATTCTTGGGAAAGAGAGAGCACTGAGCTGTCTTTGGAGGGCTGGAGCTGTGTATATTCTCTGCAATGGAGGCAATGTGGTTACTCCAACAGTGCTTCTGGGAAACTACAGGAGACCAAAACCACTTCACTTTGAAGGACTTAGCTAGTGTTCATACACCTGTAGGATCTACAGAGAAAGACCAGGGATGAGTTTAGTTGATATTGTACTTATTTTGAAACCAAAAGGGAAACCTCAAGACTGCTGTGTTTCAGAATCACAGCGTGCTTCAATATGGTTTTTGTCTTGGTGTAAAGTAGGGGAAATCTTCACATAGATGTTAGTGGTGAGTGTGCATGGTCTGGCATTGGAGAAGACTTCTAAGTCTTATTTATTTATTTATTTATTTATTTATTTATTTAATCTTATTAGTTCTTCAGTTGATTTGTTCAACAACTTCTTTTGAGAAAGATCTCATGTATCCCATGCTGGCCTTTGAACTGGCTATGCAGCTAAGGATGATCCTGAACTCTTGATCTTCCTGTTTCTACCTCCCAAGTGCTGGGATTCCAAACATGGGCAACTGTGACCTGCCTGTTTGTGGGATAGATATATCTCACACACATAGATATAAATTGGTTTAGTCTTCTTTAAATAGATGAATACTAGTAATAAATAATGAAAAATATTGAATGCCAGGAAAATGACATGCATTTTTCCTTATTTCTTGATGTAAGCTTTCTTAATAATTGATGTCAACTTTTTAGTGGCTCAGGGCCGTTCTTTAAAGAGAGATACACTACAGGAAATACCTAGAGAGGTTTACTGTCTTGGTGGCAAAGTGTTGACACAATGACCTCTCAAATTTTCTTCTTCCCAGCAAAGAGACAACTCACAGACAAGGACTTAGCTTTTTCATTTTGGATGTAAAATTGAGCCTTCTTTGGCTGCTGGCCTGCTTCTCTCTCTCTTTCTCCTTTAAACTAGGAAGACACTATAATTAACTCTAGCTTGTTTCTAATGGGATAATTAATGTGTGCCTATAGGAGATTGCTGTTTCTCCTTAAGGTGTGATGAATAGGATTGGTTTTCATGAAAGCCACTTAGAACTCTAGCAGATGTAGTAATTGGCTCTGGAGAACATTCACACTGAATGGCAAGACATAACTAATGCTTTTTGGCAAGCTTCAGTAGGGATTAAAGTACAGAGTCATTCTCAGACTCCTGCTGAGCTCCCTCAGTGGGCTTAGAGGATGGTGAGCAAATGGGAAGCCCCCCATGCACTCAGAGCAGTCAGATGTGGCTCTGAATATCAACCTGTCGTGACTGTGGGATTATTGGTAAGACCCTTCACCTGTGAATCTTCTTTGCTCACCTACAAATGTGCCATAGAATTACTTTGGTCTGAGTCATCTCATTTCATATTTGGGAAGCTTCTATGATTTGTAACTCAATCCATGAGCCTACAAGTTGGCTATGAGCCGTTTTCCAGTTGGATACTGAACTCTCTTCTAGCCATATCTCCAATGCCTAAGAACTTATACTTATTAAATGAAAAACAATTGATCTTAAGTTTATTAGCAATTGCTACAGTAGTGGAGAAGTTAGTGTTGGGCTGTGGACGGGTTTTAGTTGTATGCTTTTAAAGGAGCTTAGACCTACCATCTAGACTTCCTTACCATCTTAGCAGAGTGTTGGGCTTGGCAGCCCTTGAAGGCTATCACTGAGAACTGAGCTGTCCTGCTCTGCATGGTTTTCTTGGTCCTGACATTCTCTGCAGCTCCTTGAGATATAATATAAAAGTGAATCACTTTAGAGATGTGCTGGTTCCAAACCTTGCTTCTGCTCTTCTTCTCTAGCACAGGAGAATCTCTATGTACTCCGAGTGAGGTCTACATCTTTCCTTCTATCCCTTGAGACACTCAGTTCATACTTAGAATCACTTCCTAGCAGGCATTGGGCTTTGGAACACACAAGTAGAAAAAACGCTATTCTCTCCCTTGGCCAGAAACCCCTCTGATATGCTTGAGCAGAACTTCATACTTGTCTGAATAGGGGAAAGGAGAGTTAGAATATTATAGACACAACGTTTCAAAGGAAACTACTAGACTGGGCCCAGCAAAGATGGCTAGAGCTTCAGGGCTCAAGGGGCTATTGAGTTTCTATAGTTGTAAGACAGTGAGCAGGTATTGTAATGCTGTTTAAGATAGGCAGAAGAGTGGAAAAACAGAATTTTCACTTTCTTCCTCATTCCTTCCCATCTTGCATTTCTTTTTTTTCTTTCTCCCTATTAACAAGTATTTAAAAATATTTTCAAACCCCTTCAATCTTGTGTGTTTATTGCCATGTATCATTGTCTAAATGTCTACAGCCACCTTGTATTCTGATCCACAAGGGGAGTCTTGACTGAACTGTTGACTTCTCAAAATGAATCGAGGCTCTCCAAGGTGTCTCCATCTTTGATGTGTTTGGATTGGAACGAGAGGAATATTACACTACCATGTTCAAGTTCTACTTTGGGCAAGGTAGTGCTACCTGTTTTTCTCTGATCAGGAAACTGAGGCACAGAGAGGGATTTACTTCAGTCATATAGCTGGAAAGTTCACATGATCACATCACAGGAATGCCTAGTGATCAAACCTCCCCAACACCTGCAGGTTTTTCCTTGGAATATGCCCTTTCAAGTGCTCAATAATTATAAATATAAAATAATTATATTATGTAAAATAAAAATAATAATTATATACTTCCTGAACTGACTCAAACCAGGACAGTGGCTGAAAGCTGTTTTTCTGATGAGGAATGTTTTATACAGACCTTGTTTCTCTCTCTCTCTCTCTCTCTTTTGTTGGTATGCTCTGAGAGTCATGGCCCGGATTCAATCCAATCCACTTAGTTCATGGTGGGCTAAATCAGACCCCCCCCCCATCTACTGATATTTTCTCCTGAAGGGTGAAAATGTTAAGATCTGCATTTGGGAAACAAGATGTGAATAAAACTTGGCTTTCTTATCCTCTGGTTTTAAAGTTGTCATGGAAGTGCATCCAGAATGCTCCTCTTCTCGCTTTGATCTTTTCCTGATCCACAGACCTGCCAAGGGAAGGCACAGTTTTCTGTATTTATACTGAGTGGGCACTTGACCAGGAAGGAGGGCACCAATCTGACTCCAGTTTTGGTCTTGGAAACTGAGTCCTGAGGCTCACAGAGGCTGTAAGCAAAGCTCATTGCACAGTCACAGCAGAGTCGTAGGTTAGCAGAGTAGCAGAGCCTGGAGCAAGCAGAGAGCAGATGCTTGCTGGGAACAGAGACAAGAGAACAGATGGCAGTGTGGGGAAGTAAGCCGGAGTGTGGCCTTGCTATCCTTCCACTTTCCAGACAATCCTGGGATTAAACCAAAACCCTCTTCTCCCAGGAGGCTGGAAAGAGGGTGTGGTCCCCTTTCTTCCACAGGATTCTTAATACGCTGACTCAATGAGAGCTGTGGCCTTGACTGCAGAGGCTGCCTCATTACGTGCATGCATCCCTGAGCTGACACATAACACAAGCAGTGAAGACACCTGAGGTAATTCAAGACCTAAGTGATTCCTTACAACCAGATGGGGATCTATCTCACTGAAACTAAACAGGTCCGCAAACATCCAAACAGATGAAGCATGACATCAACGGTGGTGTAGGAGAGTAGATTCCAATTACCAGGTTGTTTCTGAAGAAGAGTTGCCACAGCTTGATAATGTCTCTGACATAGCTTGAGAAACGTAACTTATTTGTTTGTTTATTCCAAGGGATAAACAAAATCAGACTTAGACTAATGAAGGTTAGATATAAACAGCCTTGATTCAATCAGGACAAGATCATCAGGGACAGATCTATGTCCCAGTAAAATCAGATTTTTTTATTGGTCCATTTCTACAATAGAGAAGCATTGTAGAATTGTGCCGGGCATCCCACCAACACAAATACAGCAAAGGCAGAAGTAGGGTAGAGTAGGATTTTGGGGAAGGGCAAAATTTCAGTAAAATGAAAATCAAAGCTTGTGAACAAAAAGCAGTGCTGAATGGATTGAACCAAGTCTCCTGTTTCCTTGGAAACGACAAGTTAAGGTATATGTGAATACTGTCTTCAGCATCAGAAGACCCTTGTGTGTTGGTCGGACACTCGCAGAGCCTCTTGGGAGACGGCTATACAAGGCCTCTTGGGAGACGGCTATACCAGGCTCCTGTCAGCTATACCAGGCTCCTGTTAGCCAGCTCTTGTTGGCAGCCACAATAGTGTCTGGGTTTGGTGACTGCATATGGGATGAATCCCCAGGTGGGGCAGTCTCTGGATGGTCCTTCCTTCAGTCTCTGCTCCACACTTTGTCTCTGTAACTCCTTCCATAGGTATTTTGTTCCCCCTTCTAAGAAGGACCGAAGTATCCACACTTTGGTCTTCCTTCTCCTTGAGTTTCATGTCGTTTATGAATTGTACCTTGGGTATTTCGAGCTTCTGGGCTAATGACCACTTATCAATGAGTGCATACTATGTGCTGTTATGAACATAGTGGAGCATGTGTCCTTGTTACATGTTGGAGTACCCAGGAGTGGTGGAGACTCGCAGCCAATCATTGGACTGAGCACAGGGTCCCCAATGGAGGAGCTAGTGAAAGGACCCAAGGAGTGAAGGGTTTGCAGCCCCATAGGACGAACAACAATATGAACTAACCAGTACCCCCAGAGCTCCCAGGGACTAAACCACCAACCAAAGAGTACACATGGTGGGACTCATGGCTCCAGCTGCATATGTAGCAGAGGATGGCCTAGTCGGTCATCAATGGGAGGAGGGGGTCTTGGTCCTGTGAAGGCTCTATGCCCCAGTGTAGGGGAATGCCAGGACCAGGAAGCAGGAGTGGGTGGGTTGCTGAGCAGGGGGAGGGGGAAGGGAATAAGGGTTTTTTTCCGGAGGAGAAACCAGGAAAGGGAATAACATTTGCAATGTAAATAAAGAAAATATCTAATGAGAAATGGAAAAAGAAAAAGAAAAGAAAAGAAAACCCTTGCATGAAGGTGTATACACAAAGTGTGAAGCTGTGTACCCAGGCTGTTCTCATGTATCAAAGGGACTTCAAGCCAGAGTGAGGTGACAACCATATCTGTCTATATTCTTACAGACAGAGTTCCCAACAGTGAGACTCTGATGGTGTCTGATTTTGGAGATCAAGGTTTTGCAAGAAGCAAGGAAGCAGCTCTTATGCAAAGGAGATGTGGCCATGCAGCATGTCCCAGGGAGAAGAGTGTTTCTCTTTTTGTTTTGAAGCTGGCTTTATCTGGCTCTGGTTCCTAGCAGGATGAATGTCAGGATGGAGTCAGTTGTGTGAACTGATTTGTAAACTTTGCGGGGTCTTTGGCAGGGAATGGAATAGCTGAATGTTTTCGAAAACTTGTGGTGGATTTTTTTCCCCTCCTTGCAAGATGCAAAAGTCATATAGTTATTCTAAGTGCCTAGTGCTCTGGGCCAGATTGGGTAGGGGCCTCTGGCTTTGCTGCTGCCACTGTCGGAGTTTCCCAGTCTTAGGAAGTGGCATAACGTGGGACAGTTCCCAGTTCCCAGTCTGCTGTGCACTGGCTCTCTCAATTCTCTCAGAAGGGGAAGCATGCACTATTATTCTCTCAATCATTAAGGAGTGGATTCACATCTTACACTTTACTAAGTGCACTCCAAAACAAGCCATTTAATGTTTAATTGCTATCACAAAAGCAAAAGAATATAACTTGTATACATTCAAAGTAAGTATAGCAAAGAAAGGATGACCAGGCTCATCTTTTTTTTTTTTTTTCCTAAGTCTGTTAAATTTCATGAATTTGAGGCTTAAACTCTGCTTTAAAAAATGGCAGGGCATGAAGGATTGTAATAAATGTCAGGAAAGTTTTAAATTACTTCCCAATATGGCCAAGCACATCCCTTCTTCCTTCTGTGTTGGGAGAGGGAGCCACAGGAAGCTATCTTACCAGGTATCTTACTTTGTTTGTGTTGCTATCACAAAAAAGTCCAAGTCTGAGCAATTGATAAGCAATAGAAATTCATTTTCTACAGTTCCAGAGGACAAGCTGCCCCAAATCACAAAGCCATCGGATTGAGGGACTGGTGAGAGAATCCGTGCTTCCAGCATGAGGCTGTATTATTTTGTCCTAATGTGGCAGAAATAGCAACCTCTGTGTTCTTGCTTGGTGGGAGAGATAGAAGGATTGGGGACTCTCTGAAGCTCTTGGGAGAAACAATTGGAGTAATAGTAATCTCTTCTCACTTCAAAACCATTTTCCTAGGGCATAAAATATCACACATACATATTTAGAGAGACATATTCATTCAAACCAGAGCTCCCGGATTCAGTTTTGAGACTATGTTTATGTGCTATCTCCAGTGTCTACAGTGACTTGTGTCCCACTTTTTTGGGGAACTGGCATGCTGCAGCAATTCTGGCTGCACTGGTGCAGTTTCAAGATGGAGTCCAGTGCTGGTACTCTGTAGTTGTATGTCCTAGAGGCTCATTTTTCCTCATCTGTACAATGGGATTACAATAGTTATTATCTCTCTTGGTTGTTTTGTGAATATGAGGAACTAGCCCATGGCAAACCATCAGCACCACAGTTTTTCATAGCTGGGAGTTGGAAGGCTGAGACAAGCTTGTATCATGGAACTGCCAAATGATCAGTGCCTGAATGAGCCTCAGAGGCAGATCTAGGTCATCAGAGATCAGAAAGCAGAGGGCAGGTTGACTGCTGAAGGTCAGTTCCTATTATATTAAAGGATGCAGACAAGGATCAGGATGAAATAGGTAAGGGGTGGAAGGGGCAAGAGAGAGTACCAAATGTGGATAGACTATCAAGATGTTGCTATGCTGAGTAAGACAAAGGAGGCAGGATTTAATGAAGAAGCACATGTAGAAGGCCATGTGATGGCAGTGCAGAGCTTGGAGTGATGCAGCTGCAAGTCAAGGAATGGTGGCAACCACCAGGAGTGGGATGAGGCAAGACAGGATTCTTTCCTCTTGTTTTAAGAGGGAAGTGGCCATACTTTTGACTTCAAGCAATTTACAGGAAAGTTTTCTCTTGTTTTAAGTCACTATCCAGTTTGTGTTGACTGTTGTTATGGTAGGCCCAGGAAACTAATAGACCTATCTAAGAGCATAGGTCCTCAAGGCAGGCTCAGAAGACCATGATGGAGAGAAGAAATGGAGAGGGCTTGGACCTTCTGTCCCATGGCTAATCAGTTGTCATCGGCGAGCCACCTACCCTAAATGTTCGCACATATTCTAAATCCTGCTTCACGACCTACCCTTGGGATTTAGCTTCTTCTCACCCACCTGTCATTCTTTCCCCACCATATCCTACTTTTCACTATTCCAGAGAAGCTGCTGAGGGAAGAAAGTTAGTACAAGAAATCCCATGGGAATAAATGGGCATGGTTGGGATTTGAGGTGGAACATGGGAGGCAGAGGCAGAGTTCTAAATGATAGAGTCCCTTGCACCAAAGTCTGAAGTAGACAGCTGCGTCCTCAGCTCCTAGAGATCACTCAGTGTAGCTGGCCTTAGCTTATTTCAGTACCCATGGCCAGCTGAGCAGACTTCTATCCGGTCAGTCATCACACATGGATCTGGGCACACAGGAAGCTAACTGTAATTACTGTTTGTTACAATCTGAGAGTGTGGACAGAACTTCTTATAAATGTTTTGTCTCTCTAGCCTCCTCTAGACCAGGTACAGGACCTAGGTGTCAATCAGTGTTCTTGAGCCTGAGTGTTTTCCCTAAAAACTGAAGGTCAAGCTTGGGGACTGACTCAACTGTAACTAACTGCCTGTTACTGAGGGGAGCCCTCCCCTCTCACGATGTTCTTCATGAAAGGAAAGTGGCTATGGCACTGATAACACCAGCAGCAAAACTTCTTTAGCTAAGCTGTAATTGATAAGAGCAAATTTAAAATAAGCCGAACCACTTGACCAAGTTGGAAAGATCAGACCTCAGTGCTTAGGTATCATGTGATGGTTCTTGTTCCTGGCAGTTGAGAAAGTCAGTTCAACTGGGTTTCACTCATTAATCCTTGAAACCCATGTGACTTCCCTAGAGACCCATGTTTCTTTTAACTTTCAAAGCTATCTTCTCTTTTCTCAAGAATCTGTGGGGTCCAGATACCAATATTTGCCTGGATGAACATAGACATCAAAGTAAAATATGGGCTTCATTGGAGAGAGACAAGAAATAAAAGGAATGAAGAGATTTTTAAAATCATTTTTTCATTAATTTATTTATTCATTTTACACCTCAATGTTAGAAACTTCTTTCCTCCCAGTTCCTCCCTACAATGACCCTCCCTTTGCCCCCTTCCCTTCTCCTCTGAGAAGGGGGAGCATCTATCTCCACCCCCTGCACATCAAGTCTTTGCAGGATTAGGTACACCCTCTCCCACTGATGCCAGATAAGGTGGCCCAGTTAAAGGAATGGGGTCAACAAGCAGGCAACAGATTCAGGGACAGCCTCCGATCCAGTTGTTGGGGGCCCACATGAAGACCAAGCTGCACATCTGCTACATATGTGAAGGGGTGGGGCTAGGTACACCCCATGCTCACTCTTTGGTTGGTAGTTCAGTCCTGGGAGTCCCTAAGGTTCCAGGTTAGTTGACTCTGTTGGTCTTTCTGTGGAGTCACTGACCTTGTAAAGAGATGTTTTATGTTTCTGTCATGGAGGGCTCCAGGCCACTGAAAGCTGGAGTCTAGTAGAAATGTCTCAGAGGGATTCAACTGCCTGTGACATGTGAGAGTGAGCATTACCGAAGTAGCCCAGTGAGCTCGCTTCCCTGTCACTTTGAGAAAGAGAGGCCCTGTGTGACTCAGGGACTGCTTGGAGATGGAGTGTCTCACGTGAAGTTAGCTGATGAGCATGTACTGCTAGGAAAGGTTTATGAGAGAATCGGGGACTTAAAGGGTTAGGCGACCATCAAGACCACAGAGCTCTCATTTCTTCCTTTTCTAGTGATCCTTGTCAAGGGACCAACATGGGGTGTTCAAGCTGAGGAAAGCTTGAGCCTCAAGAAAATCCACAGGCTGGGAAACAGACACAGGAACTGAGGACTTGAGCAAAGCCAGAGGAGCAGAAACAGAATAGCTAGGGAAAGAGGCTCAGGAAAGTTTGGTGCCAGTGGCTCTGGGCTGACCATACTTCCCAGTGACCGACCTTGCTTAAACATACAAGGTCAAGTGAAGCACTTGTCCTTTTCCAGTAATATCTAGTCAAAATTCCATGTCAGATAGTCAGATAAATGGAGATGTGATCAATTCAGTGTGACAATCCAAACTTGCAGGAAAGCTCCTATGACCTGCTCCTATGACACCGCCTGGAAAACTCTGGGCTGTAACAGCCTGTTAGCCTTTGTTCTCAGAGGCATAAACTCCCCAGGTTTATGAGCCACATGGAGAAATCCTCACTTCCTTTATGTGGGCTGCTAATTGGAATTTTTATGTTTTCATAAAGTAGCAGCCCAGATGCCTCATCTAGAAGCTAAAGGCTCAGATAACAAGAACAGGCTCGGGCCTGGCTCTTGCTACCCAGTGTCTTTTGTTGTTACCCTTGACTTTGGTGGAGACTCAGCAGGTCAGGAGCTGGTCAAAGCCCTGTGGATGTCACACATTCAATCCTGGGCGGCAGGTGGCCTGGGCTGAATTTGGAAATTCAGAGTAGGATTCTGGAAGGACTTTTTCCTTTTTCTCCATTTCCATCCTTATCAAAGTCCTCTGAGACTTCTGGGAAGCATTTTCCAGAGGAAATGGATGCAAATTCACCAGGAATACGTGGACAACAGATGGTTTGTGTTAGGTGCTCTAAGTCCCAGTGGGATGGGTTCAGAGACCCTTGGGAAACCCAGTCTTTCTGGCTTTCTTTCCCCTTTCTTCTCTTCCTGCCTATCCCAGCTACATAACAAATACTATTTCCACCTTTCTTCCTGTCTCCAGGATGGTTTTATCTAGAGTAATGATCTTAAAGCATAGATTTCTTTGAGACTCTTCTCATAAATTTTTAAATATTTTTATTAGCATATATTAATTATACATAATAATGGGTTTCATTATGAGTTTTTCTTGCATATGATGATGTAGTTTGACTGTATTCACCCTTCTGTGACCCTTTATTATCTCCTTCTGACTCTTGTTGATTCCTTCCTCCTTCCAAATAGTCCTCCCTCTACCTTCACTTCCTCTGTGACTGTGTGCTGATGGATCCAACCTTGTTCATTCCAGCACAAGTAACCACAGCTGCTGTGACATTATACATGTGAAACTGCATCATGTTCAGAAGACAACATTCTGCAATAACACCCTTTCTCCAGCTCTTACAATCTCCCTGGCCCTTGTTGTGGGATGCTGCCTGAGCCTTGAAGGGCATGATGCACACACCTCAGTTAAGGCTGAGCATTCAACAGTCATTTATTTTCAGCACTTTGACTAGATATGAGCTTCTGTATAAACATACATATTTAGAGAACTATTTCATATGTACATTATATCCATTTATCAAAATAACAGGAGTATCCTCCCCAGCAAGGCCTATAGTCTCCCCAGTCAGGGGATTTTGACCACCAGCACAAAACCATTTTTTTCAATGCTGAGGATGCCCTCGACACCAAAAGTTTGTTCTAAGCACTTTGTACGTCGTTTCTCATTTATTTCACACAACAGCTCTGTCCTGAGAATGCTGCCATCAACCCATCATATAGAGAGGATTAAGCACATAAGAGTTAAGTTAACAGGGACTAGATGATAGAGTTAAGAGGCAGAGCCAAGATTTGAACTAGAATATAGAACAAGACTCTGCTTGTAGGATGAAGAGCAAGTTCATCAGACTGGGTGGGATCCAGTGTCTTTTACCACTTGGCTTTACCTGCCTTCACTCTTGTGTTTGCTTCAGAGTGCCACGTGTGCCTTCAACATCCACTGCTTCCTTAACACCACCAAGTTTCCCCCACCAACACCATCCTCCAGGTTTATTGAGTTCTGAGACGCTGATCTTGGATTTAGAGGATTTGGTTGAGTCCTGACTTTGCTTTCTCTCTCTGTGCCCGTGGGTGGACAGCTTCCTTCTCTGACCTTTGCCGTCTTCACCTGTGAAAGGTAGAGCTTGGACTCAGCAATCTCTGCTTATGTCTAGCTCAGACACCCAGAAGCTCCATAATGTGTGCACTGCGGTGGTTCAGATGAATGGAGATGAGTGATGGGTTTTGATTCTGGCCTTTATATCTTGGTCCAGTTTCTGAGTGTACATTGACTTCAGCATTTCCAAGGGAGGCTCTGATTTGGCTGGTTTGTCTTATCACATGTATGACTTAAGAAGCCAGTGTTTTGCATTTTCTTAGTTGTTGTAACATAGTTTTAGAGACTAGTGATAAGAAACAAATTCTGCACATGCTCAGTACATATGAATGCTTTGGAACATTCTTCATCCATGATTACTTGATGTAGAACCCACAGACGTGGACACACTACTTGTCAACAAAAAGGACAGAGCTAGTGATATATCAACAACACAGACTTCAAAAACGTATGTCAAATAAAACAAGCCAAGCATACACACTACAAAATTGTATGATTCCATTTATAGGAAACTCTAGAAAAGGCTGATCCTTTATACATGAACAGTTCCTTGGGGGGCTGGAATGGAAGCAGGGGTTAATGGTAGCAACATGGAATGATGGGGGTATTCTGCCTGGGCTGTGGTAACGCCTATAGAACAATGTGACTTCTAAACTAGAGAAAATGTAAGTCGTATATAAATAAAGTAATTGTGAATTTGAGAGTAAAACATGAAAAGTACAAAATAAAATACTGGAGTAGCATACTTAAAGGTTTACATAAGCAAGAAATTACTAAGAGAAATATATTGAACAACATAAACATTTTTAAAAACATCCATGACAAAGCCATTTAAAATGTGAGGCTGGAGAGGTGGCTGAGCAATTGAGAGCAAAGATCTGTTTTGGAGAGGACATGAGTTCAGTTCCCAGTACCCAATCAGCTGGCTGTGTAGCCTATGTAGCCATGTAAATAAAACCTTAAAACTTTCCCAGGCATTTTTGAAATGTGAAGAACCAACTGTCTGGAAGTATAAACCAATTTATTTTTAGAGATTATTAAGATTGTACTTGTTAACATTTAAAATATATATTCCTTTAGTAAAGTCATTCCTGTTCTAACAAGCTGTCTCCCAGAAAAAAAAATGCACATACATACAGGCAAATGCCTGAGAGTACATGTCGGGTTACTGAAAAATAACAAGAAGTAGGGGCAGGTGTATTTTTAAAAATAGGGATGTGCTTGAATATACTTTGTTGCATCAAAATAATAGCAAGTAATGTAATATTGTGCAGCTTAGGAAGAAGTAGAAGTATTGTTCTCTGGACTAGGAAAACTGTGTGCTACTGATTCCTTTTCTGTTCCTGTAACAAATCAGACACTTTTGATTCCTGAACACTGGTTTTGTGTTTCTGTTGCTCTGATGCCAAATTCTGGCTCTATCCTGTAGGTTCTGACTCCAGTGGCATTTTACTGTTTCAGGCCCTTGTAGGTGTGCATGCTTTCTTGGGGTGTACCTCTGGGCGAGAATAGAGTCTGGGGAATAGTCTTGACTGCTATCAGTTTTTATGGAGTTTGTTCTGTGGTTTTGGGTTAGGAAATGATATGGTCATTCCAATTTCTGATCATCCTCATACCTTCTGGCTCCCAGGGTCCTCCTTTTCTTGCCCTGCCCCCAGCTGGAAATTGAGTTTTATTCTTCCTGCTCAATTCTGTACTTTCGGTGGATAGGCCCCTTGAGTTAAAAACAGTGAGATGAAACAGAGAGAAAAAAATTAAAGGGGCTCTGCTCACACCTCTCAGATGAACGACTCCCTTTTCCTGTGGTAATGAGAGGATTTCTCTCAAGGTTTGGTGCTCGTGTGGCTGACCATGACGTGGCGGCTGTGAGGATGCAAGTTCTCATTATTAACTTGGGTCATGGACAGCCAGGAGAAAAGCATGAGGAGGCCACTGCATTCGGTGTCCCACAGGTGTCCCACTTATTGGTCTTCAGGGTACAAAAAGGAAATTTCCCCAAGAAATGTGTCCATTGGTCCCGACTGGAGGAGTGCGAGACAGAAGAACTGAGAGTTGAAAGAAAATCAAGACAGGAAACACCCTCTACTGTCTCTTCCTTGTGCTTTGATTTTCCTCTCCAGCGTGCCTGCTAATTATTTGCCTTTTAGAATCCTCATGTAGTTGCTCAGGCTAGTTTGTGCAGGGGTTTTCATTGCACTCGGCAGGAGAGATGGGGCAGAGTATGTCCCTTCCTTCTGCTAGATTGTTAGTAATGTAAATGACAGCCAACCTCTAAGCCCCTAGGGCAAAGTAAAAGGCAGTGTGGGCCTTGGCTGTGGAGTTCTGTGTGCAGAGAAAAGCTAGGCTAAAGTCCCCTCCTTAACTGGGCAGTTTACTGTTACTTTATAAATGACCCCTCTCATGGTCCATTGGTCGTCTGAGGTCTGTAGGCCATTTCATTATCTCTTTGCATATAAGAGACTAATTCCATCTCCTCTTCCTCTTCCCTCAGGGCACTTCCTATTTAAGAAGGACTTAGTAATATGTTCCTGTCTCTGTTTTCTAAGAACAGCTGAGGGAAGGGACTCAGTCACAGGTACACACCATGTTGATGTGCAGCTGCTCCCTCGACTATATACGCACAGGAAATGTTCTGACTGGTGGGGAGTACCGTGGGAAGGCAGACAAGACTTCACCTCAGGGAATAGTTCATTCTAAGGTGTGAAAGGCAGACAGGAAATGGGTAACTGAAGAGTAAGTGAGGTCATTTTAAATGGTGTTAATGAGCAGAGCGATGGGTAGAGATGGAGTGGAGTGGAGTTGTATTGATGTGGACACTTGGTGGGTAGTTTATGGAGGTCACACCTGGGCTAAATTGTGAGAAAGAACCATATTAACAATTTGTTCACCTGTAGGTCACTCAACCACTTGGCATTGTCCTTTTGTGTGATATGCCTGTGATGTTCATTGGGAAAATCAGTAGTATAAATAAGGCAGTGAGAGACATGTTTAGAAAATAATCGATATCTTTCCTATTGTGGAAGTGAGTGTTGAGACCATTGTCTTAGGGTTTTATTGCTGTGAACAGATACCATGACCAAGGCAACTCTTGTAAGGACAACATTTAATCATGGCTGGCTTGCAGGTTCAGAGGTTCAGTCCAGTAACATCAAGGCAGGAACATGGCCGTGTCCAGGCAGGCATGGCACGGGAGGAGCTGAGAGTTCTACGTCTTCATCTGAAGGCTGCTAGAAGAAGACTGGCTTCTACTTGGCTAGGAGGAAGGTCCCAATGCCCACTCCCACAGCGAGACACTTCCTCCAACAAGGTCACACCTTTTAATAGTGCCACTCCCTGGGCCAAGCATATTCGAACCACCTAAACCATTCATTGTCCATTTTAGTTCAGCTTTTCTGCTGTTTGTTGGGATAAGTGGGAACAGGGTCTTTACAATGAGGTTCTCTGCCTTTGAATCACAGCTGCCATATGATCTCATGCAAGCACTTGGAACTGTCCGTGCTTCAGTTTCTCTAAGCCAGTGCTTCTCAACCTTCCAAATGCTACAGCCCTTTAGTAGTATATTGTGGTAACCCCAACCATCAAATCATTTCATTGCTACTTCATAACTGTAATTTTGCTATTTTTATGAATCATAATATAAATATCTGTGTTTTATGATAGTTTTAGGGAACCCCTGAGAAAAGATCATTCAACCTCAGAAGGGTCGTGACCTACAGGTTGAGAACAGCTGCTAAATGGAAGCATGGCTAGGCTAGTACTCACTAGTGGCATTATTAATACAATTAAATAATGTGTACAAAACACAGAGTCCGTTGTCCACATGAGTATTGCTACCACCTTTCTGAGCATGAGGAGTTTGGGTGTTTGCTCTGGGGGTCAGGGTTGGAGGCTTAGTGAGTCTTTTCATGCCCTCGCCTGTCTGTAGCTGTGGCTGCTCACTGCATTCACCGGGGTCGTGTGTCATGCTGGCAGCTAATTTTCTTTGAGTGATGGGCTAGAATGGATCACAGAGGCTGTGCTCACAGCTGTAAAATGCACAGACCACTAAAATGGCCTCATCTCTGCTCGTGAGGAGAATGGATGGCTGCGGCAGCTGTATTCATTGGACAACAGTTTTTCTCTCTTTTGGAACAATGCCGTGCTTAACCCGCAAAGGCCAGCGCTGGTAGTTTATGCTTTCTTCTCTGGGCATTTTGATAAAGCCTGTGACTTGGCGGCGTTCTGAGAGGGTGTTTAAGGGGATCTGCTGTTGAATATTCTTTGCCTCATGGATCACATATGGGGAGAGACAAGTGGGGCTAGGAACATCAGAGTCCTTACCATCATTTGGATAACCATGTCTTGAAACACCAGTCTGAGGACCCCATTTTGTGGGTTGAAGCTCAGTTGTGATGCAAAACCTTTTCAGATTGGTAGCAGTGTTGATGGTCCTGCTGTGTGATGCCATAGCGGACAGCTATATTTGTTTAAGCACACTGGCTGGGGCTAGGGAGATAACTCAACTGGAAAGGTACTTGCTTTCCAAGTACGATGGATGAACTGAATTTTATGCCCAGAACAAAACTGGAGTGTGATGTTATATGTATTTAATCCCAGTGCTGTGGAGGCAGAGACAGAGGCAGAGACAGGAGGAAGAGTAGGCCAACCAGCCTCAGTGAACCAATGAGCCCGAGTAAAAGATCTTGACAAGGTGGACAGAATCTGAGGAAACAGCCAGAGTTATTTTCTGGTTTCCACATGCACCTCCCTACCATGTGCACCTGCACACACACAAAGACATACACGTAAAGCAACCACACATACATGCACACATACACACACACACGCAACATATCAGCCATCTGAACATGGTGGTACACATTTTAATCCAGCATTTGAGAGGCTGAAGCAGAAGGAGTGTGAGATTGAGACCAGTCTGGGTAACTAATGAGATACTCCCCCAAAAATGAAAAAAAGGAAGAAAAGAAATCTGCCATTGTATATGTGTAAACAACATGTCTATAGAGCACACATGGTCAGAAGCAGAAGGAGCTGGATTCCCTTATTGAGTGCGCAGTGCCTTTGCTACCTGGCTGCAGACTCTTCCTGGCCTATTCCCTCTCTACCTCCCTTCTTGTACTCTAATGTACCCACACCACTTTCCCTGTGGTGTCAGTTTTAGACATCCAGAGGGCAAGCTGCTTCCCACTTCCTTATAAGATCTTCCAGGTATCAACTCTCTGCTAAGCCTAGAGCCATGCGTAAGATACAGCTCAGCCTCTCGGGTTAACCTCAGGCAGCCCCTTCCCTCCCTCACATGTCGTTTTGTAGTACTCCTTTTATTTCTGCTTTTGGAATGTGGAACACGGGCTCCACATCCATAGAGATGAACCTGAGGCAGAGTCTAGAGAGAGGCAGGCTGATGGACATAAGATCCCCAAGAGCCCTCCTTCTTCAGTGCAAGGGTTCCTCCCCACTGGTTCCTCCCACAAAGGTTCCAGTTTCTTCTCAACAAGTAAAAGGAGAAAATGAGAGTAAGACTTTCCACTTTGGAGATAGCTCAGCTAGGTTCCAAGTTCTACTTTTTTACAAGCTGTGTGAATCTTGCAGGTAACTTAAGTTCTCTGGACTATGATGTTGAGGAACAGAAAAATCTCCTTCCCAATGCATTAGGCGAATTAATATATGTAACATACAACATGAGTATCTGGATTATAATAAGATGACATAAGCATTGTTATTTATTATTATTACTATTATTATTATTATTATTATTATTATTATTATTATTATTATTATTACTACTGCCTATCTGTTACTGGGATGAGAAAGAGCCAGCCTTTGAAAAGCCATCTTGTTTTTAGTGGAAAAGTTTAGATAATAAGCCAGTGAATAAATCAAACCAAGATGACTCCACATTATGACACAAGGGCATACATTTGCTAGGTTTTAATTATTCTGGAGGAAGGATGGGACTTTTTGGTTGGTGGGGGTATAGTTGGGAGGATCTTGATGAAGAGACTACATCTGAACTGAAGGGTAAGCACTTGGAGGACCTAGGCACATGGCCTGGGAAGAAAAAGGAAAGAGCCCAGAGGGAGAGGTGACCAAGCAACAGAGCCTGGAGTATTTGGAGAGTCTACGGAGGCAGAGGAGGATGGCCTTGGGCTGCAGGCTTTAGGGCTTCGTCATTAAACATTCTCAGCTGTGACAAGCAGCTGAAATTTGATTCCTAAGAGCTTTGTCCTGCCAGCACACCAACATTTGAAGTTTCTATTGCAGCTAATCCAGGACTACTGTCTTCCAAATTGATCCCCATAACTGTATTATGACACTAAGGACTGTATTATAACACTACCCATCCCCTAGGCATGCCTTGTCATCAGAGACCTTCAGTCCACTGTGTGTCCTCTGACTCACCCATCCTGTGTCCCATACCGTCATAATATCTCCGAGTGATTGCCCAGCTCCAGCCCAGGAGGAAATGTTTCCTGTTTGTACCAAAGACTCAGAGTTCTTTATCAGGAATCCCCAGAGAATAAGTGCAGGGAATTCATGGATGAATATCATTGATGAGTATTTCCAACAGCAGAATCTGAGTTGCCATGCAAATCATCTGGGTCCATTCCTGTGGTTCTCTAAGGCCTGGCCCTGCCTTTCATGTGGCGGTATCATGCTCTAACCACTTTCTCAGTACTTTAAGGTGGGTTTGCCTTAGTCTCAACCATCCACGGATTTCCGTCATCCTTGGGATCTTGATCTAAATGTGCGTTGAAGAACACTACAACAGTGTTTAAGTCATGCCTACTGTTGCCACTGTCAGTCAGTTTCTCTAATCATTGAGTAACTGATTGCACTGGTCCTTCCATCACTTGTCAAACACATGCACACTGAGCAGATTCCTGTAGGCTGGTGGGTCACTCTAGAACCTTGAGCAATTCAGATTTGCGTGTCAATGAGAGATAAAGAGCCCTGAAAACAAACCCTTTCCTAGTGAAGAAAGTTGGGCTGGAGAGAAAGAGAAACTGATTTGTGATTCCAATCTTTACCTCTTTGCCTTTAATCAAGCTGCTTACGCCTTTGCATATCCCTGAGGTTGGTAATAATCAGTCCTGTATGTGGTAGCTGTGCAGAAAGTTCCAGAGTGCATAGTGGTGTCTCCACATATGTTAAATCCTTTCCTATCTGAAAATTGAATGTAGCATAATGTGTTACCCTGAGTGTATGGGGTAAAAGCCTTAATTCAAAGGCAAGGATCAGTTCCCTAAGTAGTTTTTCCCTGTACTGTGCATTGCCCTATCATACGTCTTTGTTTAGGTGGCAACCAGCATGAAGGATGTACAGGCTAGCTGGCTCAGATAGTTTGTACTTTAGGACAGAGCCTATGGAGGGAACTTCAGTTTGGGGACAGATGGAGTCAAGTGTGGTCATAGCAGAAACAAAGCGTTACTGAAGTGGCTCTGTGAATTTGTGACAGTTCTAGAAAATTTATTGAGAGATGGTCATAGGCTAGCTGTGGGTAGTCAAGTCTCTCAGTATGTGTCTTCTGAGCCTGTGTTCCACTCCACCCCTGTGGGATTCAGCTTGAAATGTGGACCCTATATAGAGTGAAACTGAGCTCAGATAGTGCTGTTTGATCTGGGGCAGGGAGACTTTCACCATTGTAAGGTTTATAGGAGAAATGCTATGTGAATCCTCTTTGTGTTACTATGATGAAGTTCTTGAGGTTGTGTGCTTTGGTTCTATATTCTGGTTGAAAGTCGAGGGCCCTTTTCTCATTATAATCTTGCTAGCTGAGCCCCAAGTTGATGGAGATCATCACATGAACTCTGTAAGGGACAGGGATCTTTTATATGTCTTCTATTTTTCCTAAAAGGCACCAGCATTTAACCATGAGACTCTACTTGGTGACCTTCAATACTCTTACCTCTATATACTTTAATCAGATTAAGTTGCCACTCCCTTGATTCTCAAGATGCAGGTTAAATTTCAGCACATTAAACTTTGGGGACACTTAAACTATACTCAAATCATAGTTGACACTAAGGAGCAATAAGTTGCTGCAGTTTAAATATGAAATGCTCCTTCATTCAGGCTCCTGTGTTGAAAACTTGGTTTCCAACTGGTGGTGGCTCCTTTTGTAGAAGGCGGTATAAGCTTTAGGAGATAGCTTCTAGTTGGAAGAAAGTAACTGGAGACAAGGCTTGAAGATAAAATCTGATTCTGGGTTTCTTGTTTTCCATCTCTGTTTCTTTTCTACAATGAGTTAAAGGGACTCCTTTGCTCCGGGTTCTCATGACCATGAGATTCTGCTCAAGCACATGGAGTCAATGGCTGTAGCTCAAATCTTCTGAAATCATGAGTTAGAATAAACACTTCATTCCTTAAATTGTTCTTGGCATGCGTTCTGTCACAAGGAAAGTAGCTAACCCAGTTGCCACATGTCTCTGAAAAGCATGGTCCTAGAATCCTTTCTGTGAGCCCAGTAAGGAGGAGGAACAAATTTTGGACCCAGGGTGCAGGTTTCTGTTTAGGTAGATATGAATTAAGTCTAGAAGAACTGAGCATGAGCTTCAGAGCGCACAGAAAATGACAGGCATAGTGGTGTATTCTTAGAATCCTGGTGAGGTTGAGGTGGGAGACAGAGCGAGGTAGATCCCTGAAACTTACTCGACAGCGAATCTAGCCTACTTGGTGAAATTCCAAGCCAAGGAGAGATTGTATTAAAGGAAAAGAAGGCTCCTGACTTCTGGACTGCCATATATGTACACACACACACACACACACACACACACACACACACATACACACTTTCAACAAAATATCTGTCATATTGAATGTCAAGAGGTCTGTGTCTCCACCTTACTTTCTTTTACTAATAAAAGTGAAGTTTTCACACCACTGACATCATCTGATCATTTTCAGGGAAAGTAAAAAGAACATACATTTCCTTATCCCTAGTAAGTGTTGTTTTTGTCTGCAGAGCTGATTTGTTCTTTCCTTGTCCTAGTATGAATGTTCTTTATCTCTATTTGGTAAGTAGTCTTTATCTCTGTTTGACAAAAACAGAACTCGCGCTTTAGAAAGTCTACCTGTTTTTCAGTGCTTAGTGGTTAATAAAGAGAAGTCAAAATTCCAAATCTCATGGGTCTGACTCCTAAGCCATAAACTTCCCCTTTCTCTTCATCTGATTCTGAGACATTTGATAAGCTACTTTTACTCTGCAAGTGCATCACAGGCCTCCAATTTGGTTTTATGCTAGGATTGATGCTAGATATTTGGCAATGGAGAGAAATGAGACACCCTCCTGAAGCTCTCCCTATGCTTTGAGTTCATAATGCAGTGTTATGTGTTCTAGGGAGTTCATAAAAATGAAAGTGGGAATATTACCTTGTTAATGGCAGTTTCAATTAAATGACTCCAGAGGACACCAGAGTTGGTTTTTGATTTTTTTTTGTTTATTTGTTTGTTTGTTTTGCCCAAGGCCATTATTTAGGATGTTAAGCAAGTTGTAAAAATAAGATGAAAATGTAAATACTTTCAAAGGAATTTTCCAGGAGGAAAATTCTATTTATGTTCCATTCTGTCCTTGGTAAATAGTCTCTTCCCTCCTTCTCTGTTTTCCTGAATGTGGGTCTGGCTTGTTGGCTTCCTTGCTCTGTTTGCTCATGGACATTAACTCAGTTTTGGGGCCTGGGGTTTTCATTTCCTTTGTCCTCATGATGAATGTCCTGACAATCACATAGAAAATGACTGTGAGTTTCAATAAAACTGCTCAGCAGAGGAATTCTGTCTAGGCAGGTGACATCTTATGGGCAAGGGAATAAGTAGTGGTGGCATCTGTCATAATTTGTGGACTATTTGAGGGAAAATGTACCTTAAACTTGTGACATACAAAGCTATATATCTTAAAATGGACACCATGGTTATAGGTGCTATGGAAACAGAGATGCAAACAAATATTTACCTAGCTCCTATCCAAACTGTTCTTCATTAATGTCTTTATAACTAAGGTTAAAATATGTTCTGGCCAGTAGCTGACTCTTTACAGGATATTGTGATGGCGGACAACAGAGTTGAAGGGAATCATCTGAAGAATTCAAGTGAAGGGAACAGTCCCACGATTAGCTGGAGTAATTAATCCTGCTTTGTATTAGTCAAATTTTATGGTGATCTTAACTTTTTTCTGATTACTGATCATTGGAGTATTTCAACTCACAGGGCACCTTACTAGGAACATTTCCAAAAACACAGATTGAGTAAAGCCACTCCAAGTGGTGCATTTCCCATTGCTTTTATTGGTGTATTTGTGGGTTTTTTGTTTTGTTTTTGTCTTTTTAAAAACATATAGTATTATATCCAAGATAGAAGGAAGAATAAAAAAGAAAAAAATGCCTGGAAGTTTGGAAACCATCAAAATTGTTAAATAATATAAACAGAATAATAACACCAACCTCACCCCCGCCCCCACATCTATGTATAAGGAATGTGAAAACATGTCTCATGAGCCCAGGAAAAGAGCAGTTAGTTTCTCTCTCTTATCCTACGGATAGGCCTCTAACTACTAGTTCTTTCCTTTCTCCACATTGTAAAAAGAGCCAGGTGTGAGCACAACTGCCAAAGCTTTTATCTTTACTTTTGTTGCATCTGCACACCCCAGAGATGTCCACTAGCTTGTGATCCATGTTTACTTCTTAAATCCTCGCTGATTGGCAGCAGTAATATTTGTGAATACACACACACACACACACACACACACACGCACACACACATACACATACATACACACAATACATTGATATTAATTGTATAATATATTCAATATTTTAAGATGTATTTAATGTTTTCTATGTACAACATTATGTAGTCTAACTTACACATCTAGATAATTATCTACATTATATATAGCTTTTACATATATATTCATTCATATGCTCCTCTTGTATCTTTTTTTGGTAATCTTTTTTATTTTTATTAGATATTTTCTTCACTTACATTTCAAGTGTTATCCCTTTCCTGGTTTCCCCTCCGAAAACCCTCTTTCTTCTTCCCTTTCCCCCTGCTTCTATGAGAGTGTTCCCCCACCCACCCACCTACCCACTCCTTCCCCAGCCTGGCGTTCCCCTACACAGGGGCATCTAGCCTTCAAAGACCCAGGGCCTCTTCTCTCATTGATGTTGGACAGGGCCATCCTCTGTTACATATGAGACTGGAGCCAAGTGTTCCTCTGTGTGTACTCTTTGGTTGGTTGTTTAGTCCCTGGGAGCTCAGGGGAGTCTGGTTGGTTGATATTGTTGTTCCTCCTATGGGGCTGCTAACCCCTTCAGCTCCTTCAGACCTTTCTTTAACTCCTCCATTGAGACTCCATGCTCTGGACTGTGTATTTGTAATGTCCATCTTGTCCTTAGAATATGCACTCCATTATGGTGGATATTTAAAGCTGGTCTCACCATACTTACCACAATTCTACAGGAGCTGGGGACATGACTGCTTTGGCATCTGAGCTTGGCTTGGGGTCAACTAATATCCAGCAGAATTGTGGCTTTGTTCCCCTCATACGTGACATTTTTACAGGTAGCAGGAAAAGAAATCCTAGTTGAAATCCTTACAATCAAGGAGTCACGCAGGTGCTTGGATACAGAATAGACCTCTGAAATGATTTCCTCTGGGTTTACCTCAGGGTTGATGCAACTGAGATGCTGTTGTTGGCA
>JADRCD010132863.1:0-12385 GCA_019843815.1 Montemys delectorum | reverse complement strand
TGTGTGTGTGTGTGTGTGTGTGTGTGTGTGTGTGTGTGTGCATGTGTGTGTCTGTTTCTCTCCCTCCTCACCTTCCCTCCCTCTTCTTTTTGGTTCACCATAATGAAAGCTGTTCTGGTCCTCAGTGCCATGATGGATTGAAACCTTGAGGTGAAATCTTTCCTGCCTTAAGTTATTTTTCTCAGGTAATTGATCACAGTGACCAAAATCTTATTAATATAGAGACCAGCATGAGAGCAGTAGGGTGGCTTCTGTGACTACACTGAATTGTGTAGTTCTTAGGACTTTGGAACTGGTATGGAGAGACAATTAGAAAATATAATATATGTGAGCTAGAGATGTTCTAGAGTGCTGTAAGCAGAGCAGGGTAATTCTACAGGGAGCTCACTCCAGAATACCAATGAAATACAGACAGGTTGTGCTCATGAGGTTTCAGGTGATAACAAGCACTCAACTGGAGATGAGAGGAGAGGCTGTTCACACATCTGGCAAGGACAGCTTTACATTTTATTCACATAATGAGGCTTTGTGGGAACTTAAGTTTAAAGGTGAGTAACTGATTCATCCTGTGGAGCAAATTTCAGAAGAGCTCAGCATTCAGGCAGCAGCATGACTAGTACTTGTTACTTTCAGCCAGGTTTACAGTGATAGTCAGAAACAAAAAGCATAGAACAAGCACATAAGAGCCTAAAGTTTGGATAGAGAAGTCTGTATAAATTGGAAGCTTGGTAAAACATGGTTTCTAAAGAGATTAGTGCTAATTGAAAAGAAGCCAAGGATGCTGCATGGGACAATTAGGAGAGATGCCTTGGCTGTAACTCAGAAATTGGCCATTTGTTATCCACTTCAGACTTAAGGGGAACGAAGAATAAACTCATTTAATTGGATCTTCCCCTGGGAATACAGCACAATCAGGACACCTTGCTCTCACAGAGCTGCCCTGGAAGCTTACATAAAACTTGTTTCACTATGCTCACCATTTAAACATTGAGAGGTCAATATTTTTCATGGTCTAATGGGCCCTGCCTACTACTTGAGCTGATGCCAGACTCTGGTATCATTGATAGGACATTGGTTTATCAAGTACACAAAATTCAAGATTTAGAGGGGGTGTGAAGACTTCCACAAGATTTGAATGGAAAGCTTAGGAGAGAAACCCATGTGTGACAGAGTCTGCTTGCTCAGTTTCTGAAACAATAAAGGTAATACTTAAGCTAAAATTAAGATCTAAATGCATTGGGGATGTCAGAAGAGTGAAGTATCTACTAAGAAAAGCAACAGGCAACAAGTGTATCCAGCCACAAAAAAGATCATAGGCTAAAAATAGCCGAGATGAGCAAGGCGGGGGGTGGCACAAACCTTTAATCCCAGCACTTGGGAGGCAGAGGCAGGCAGATTTCTGAGTTCATAGGCCAGCCTGGTCTGTTCCGGGACCAGGACAGCTAGGGCCACAGAGAAACCCTGTCTTGAAAAAAAAATAGACAAGATGATCATGGGAGAGGAGGCCCACTCCAACTCATCAAAGCTCACACACTACAGCACATGGATCAGCTATCAAACATAGAGCTAGAAGATTTAATTTGCCTTACTAGATTTTGGTATTTCTTTGGTCCTATTCTTCCTTACTATTTTCCTAGTCTTCCCCTTTGAGAAAGGAATGGAAGGCCTACCGTGTGTGTGTGTGTGTGTGTATGTGTGTGTGTGTGTGTGTGTGTGTGTGTGTGTGTGTGTGTGTGTAAAACATATGTAACTTATTAGTTTATAATTTTCTGGTTCCTTGCCAGCAGGTCCAGGCAAGAAGAAAGAGGTTCCAGTCCCACTAGGGTCTCTCCGGGGCTGAGCAAAATGGCAGGGATTGAAGGTCGAAAGAAATACATCCAGGCCAGGAGTCTTGTCAAAGCACGAACTCAATTTTATGGCATCAGCCTCTCGTTTATATAGGGAGGGGGATTTTTGGTGGGGTAAGATGACATAGAAGGTAGGGAAGGGTGACAGAGGCTATAGAGTAACTGACAGGGCCAATGGCAATGCTCTACCTCAGCAATGGCATGGGGCAGAGGCAGGGCCAAACAGGTCTTGCTGAGTCACTTTGATACAGAAGTGACTGAGACCAGACTCAAAACTCAAACTATGAGCCAGGCTCAAGTTTGTCCTCAAAAGGTCCAAACCAGGGCCAAAATGGGGCCCAACAATAATTAAAATATTTTGATTTATAATTTAGTATTTTATATGTATGGATGTCTATATATGTACCACATACATGCCTGTTGTCCATATAAACAAAAAGGAGGGATTGGATCCCTTGATACTGGAGATGTAGGTAGTTATGAGATAACATGTGGGTGCTGGGAAACAAACCCATATCCCCAGGAAGAATGGGCAGTCTCCTTAGTTACTGAGCCAGCTCTCCAACACCAACCCCTTGTTTTTATTGTATAGGAGTTTATCACTAAAGAGTTTGCCTTGAGTCTCAAAGGAAGTTTTGGACTTGGGCTTTTAAGTCATGTTTGACTTACTAAGACCATGGGGATTCTTAGAAATAGACTACTAGATATATTTTGCATTATGAATGAACACGAACCTTTTGGAGACATGCTATGGAATAAACAGATATGATTTTGTCAGGTTAACAATAGATGATTTTGTGGTAGCAAATCTTGATGATCAACTAGTTTGGATTGAGAAACACCTATTAAGTGCACAACCATGTCGCATTTGTAAATAATTTCTAAATAGGATTAGTGAACTTGTGGAAGAACTTGTGGAAGTACTAAATCTGCGTAATACTATCTTATAGGTTATAGGCCAAGATAAAATAAAAGAAGGGAACAGAGGAAGTTCAGGAGGGTGCACGCATCCTCTTTTGGCTTTCTGGTTACTGTGAGTGAGCTGTTCTAGTTTAGAATGCCTTGCTTGCCATGATGGCTAAAACTTAGGCATGGGCAGCTTATCAACGGATTCATCACAGAAGCGAGCTGATTCTTCTGCTCTCTGCAGCCATCTACTGCCTACACCTCTTCAAGTAGGGTGCACACTTCCTGTTTTCATTCTGCTATGTTGACTTGGGTACTATTGTAAAGATCTTGTGTAGACAACTGTATTGTCTAGAGTTCCTGGGTATAACATCCCTGTCAGTTCAGAATACTATTTTGCAGCAGTTGGACATTCTTCTGGCTCTTACAAGCATCCTAGCTCCTCTTTCACAGTGTTCCAAGAACCTTGGCTCTAGTGTTGTACTAAATATGTTTCACTGTGGGGTAGGTACTGCATAGTCACTTTTTCTCTGAACTTGGGCCAGCTGTATGTCTCTGTTTTAGCATCTGACTACTGGGGGGAAACGGGGCTTCTTTGTTGAGGAATGAGAGCTGCGTTTATCTAAGGGTAAAAGAATGACTTCCAAAAAAAGTGATTTTGGTGAATTGATAGTATTAGACTCTCCTCTCCTTTTGGGACTCTGGCCTCTGCAGTCATGCCTTCTTGTCTATGTTTACAATACTAGGTATGAGTTCCCTCCTACTGTACAGGATTGAGTCCAATTAGACAGCTTTGGGTGTTGGTAACACCCAAGGTATTAATGCCACTATTGCACTACTGAGTATCTCTTTCTGGTTATTGTAGTTTACAATGTTTTCAGCTGGATAAAATTATAGTAACATTTTGTCCTGGCAGCTTTCATTGCACCTTCTAACACTATGAGAGCTGACCATCAGGAAGGAAGATTCCAGGCCAGAACCAACTTTATTTCCCCAAAGCTCATGATGGAAATGTGTGCTGTTTCTAGTGGCAACTTTTCTAAAGGGATCATTTTGTAGTGCTGCTTTTATTAAGGAGAATCCTTAAGACATTTAAGACAAGATATTCCTCAGTTCAATGAATGGCTGTGAGCCTCTACATCTGTGTTAGTCAGGTATTGTCAGAGCCTCTCAGGAGATAGCAGTACATGGTCCCCAATGAAGGAGTTAGAGAAAGGATCTATGGAGCTGAAGGGTTTGCAGCCCCTTAGGACGAACAACAATATGAACTAACAAGTACCCTTAGAGCTCCCAGGGACCCAACCACCAATCAAGGACTATACATGGTGGGACTGAACATTCTGGCAGCATGTGTATAGTAGAGGATGGCAAATTCGATCATTAATAGGAGGAAAGGACCTTGGCCTTGTGAAGGTTTTGTACTCCAGTGTAGGGGAAATGCCAGGGCCAATAAGTGGGAGAGGGTAGGGTGGCAGGCATGGGGAAGGGGGAGGCAACAGGGGTTTGTTGTTGTTTTTGTTTGTTTGTTTGGTTGGTTGGTTGGTTTTTGGAGGGGAAACTGGGAAAGGAGAAATTTACATGTAAGTAAAGAAAATATCTAATTAAAAAAAAAGATAAGATTTTCCTGTCTTTGAAAATAAAATAGATATTGTCTCTTATTGTTTCCATTTTTCTCAATAACCTATATTCAATACTTACAATGCATTCTGAAGAACAGGGAAATGTAAAAACACAAAATTTAATTTGAATGCAGAGCATGCTGAATTTGATTCTCACTTTCCTAGGAAGTAGCTTCTTTCATTTGTCTTTGTGGTTTCCTCCAACAGGTCATCTTTCTGTGATCACCTATCCATGGCCTGGTAACTCCCATTAGTCCTTCACACTTTATTCAACTTTCATTTTGTCTTGATAGCCCACCATGATTTTCCAGGACAGTTTACACATCTCTCTAAGGTACTGTCCCAAAAGTATTTCCATGTCTCTCAGAGCAACAGTTGTATTCTACTTATCTGCATTTAATCTGTCTCTACCTTTTTTTTCTAGATATGAACTCTTTGATGGAAAAATTCATCTTCCATTCTTTTATCCAGATGTAAGACATCATTAAATTGATAATTACTTGAATAATATAATTTCCTAAAGGGATTTTTTTTATTGAAAGAAGACACATGTTTATACCCAGACTAGCATAATTAATCTCAGAGCTAGAAATAAATGTGATCCGATTTATTACCTTTCTAAAAATAGATTAGGTTATTTACTGGTTTGTTTATTTTTGGCTTTGTAAGATAGTGCCTTGCTATGTATGTAGCCTGTGTGGCCTTGAACTCATGATCCAACTTACTCAGTCTCTCAAATACTAGAATCTAAGTATGTGTCACCACATCTATCAGCAAGGATTAATTTGCAACATTTGACTGGGCCAAATGTTTGGTTTAGAAACTAGGGAAAAAAAAACATTTTTTTATAGTTTCTTGGACAATCACAGCATATTTTTCAGGGCACAATTGAGATATAGGTTTTGATATAAGCTGTTTGCTCAGTGGTGGTTAGGTTTAGAGGAAAGCTTGCCACATCTGAGGGAACATGCTCTGACATTTATCGCTAATAAATCTACCTTTGGAGCCCCATGCTTAGACTGACTAATCAGAACATTTGGTCCACTTTTCAAAGCACTTTGCTTCAGTCTTTTCCAAGAAGCAAGAAATAAAAGAAAGATGTTTTCCTGCCTAGAAAAAGAAATAGAAAATAAATCTCTTGTTGGGTCAGAAAACAGTTGTCCTGGGAAAAATTAAAACCTGGCTGATTTCTCTGCCTTCTCTTGCCCACAGATAAAGTCAGAAGAGACATGAGCATGTTCCCAATGCCTCTGTGAAGACCTCTAAGGACAAGAGATCTGGTTTTCCCAGGGCAGAGAAGCTCTGAGCCTCATATCATTTAAACATATGAGTGAAGATTTTGATGCTACAAAATATCCTTTGGAGGAAAACTGCATGCTTCACTGGAGTCTTGAAGCTTAGGTTGTAAGCCAACAGTCCACTAAAATAGATTGCAGAAAACTTGACATAGTGATGCACATTGAACAGATACTAGAAATAAATAGAAGTGGGCTCAGGCATGGAGGGAATGCTACATGTTAAATGGGGATGGGGAAAATGTTTGGAACAATCTTGAAAGATGGGAAGATTCTAGCAATTCAGTCATTAAAGTTAAATATGTAAACCTCAGAAACAGCAAGAGCAAAGTCTATGACCTGGAATTAACATATAGTTATAACACAGAAGAGGAGTGAGTGTTTACAGATGTGGGTGTAGGGAATGATACACAGCTCCTAGTAGACTACTGCCAGGAATTTTCTGTAAGGCATGAAGGAAGGCCGTGTAAACATTTTATACAGGAAAAAAACATGGCACCAAAGTTTAAAGGAAGATTTTTTTGTATGCTATATGGAGAAAGATCTGTGTACATTTATGAGCATGATTAGGTAGACCAGATAGTCTCTGATAAGATAGGAGTAGGCTGATGAGGAACCAGGTGAGAGGCAATGGCAGTTGAACTAGGCATCAGCTGTGGAGGTGTGCTACATTTAGAGTAGATTATGAAAACAGGAGTCGGCACTTGCTGACAGATTGGATTGACAGGAAGGGGTTTGGAGCCTGACTCACTGACAAATGATGGTGAACTGAAATAGAAACACATGTAGGAGGGAAGGCATAAGGTATTTTGGTGTTTTGTTTGTTTTTTTGATTGCTTGCTATTGTGTGCCTATTTCACAATAGAGTGAAAATGCAAAGTAGGCAACTAGCTTGCTAAGCTCTGACTCAGGAGTCTAAGGCAGAGCTGTAACTCTGGAGCAATCCTCATCCCCACACAGCTAATATGTAAAGGCAGGTTGCAATGTAAGAGTGAAAATATGAACAGAAAGCAATGGGCCTGAGATTGACCTTAGTGGACTGAAACATCCAGAAAGGGGCAGGTGGAGGGTCAGCACAAAAGAATGGGAAAAGATGGACAGCATAGGGAGCAGTGGGGGAGGGTGGCCTTCCTGAAACCAAGTGAAGACAGTGATTTTCATACTAGCCAGGCATAAAATGCTCCAGGAAAGTGAATAGGATGTAGAGAGATTGGGGAATTGGATTTGGTAAAATGAATGCCTTTAGAGAGACCTCGACAAAATAGCTTCAACAGGGCGGTTGGAGGAAATCTTGATTAAACATGACGATGTGAAATTATTTTTACTGCCTGGTTATAGGAAGTATGGTGAAATCATCTTCAATGTACAGTTGTAAGAGAACAAGGCAAGAACTTGGGTTTTAGCACTGTACAATAATCAAGAAAGAAGTTTTTGTTTGAGGGATTTTGAAGTGGGATTTCTTGTAGAATATTTCTGACACTGGTGAATTAATCTAGAACGATAAGCGGACTTAACATTTTGGGAGGACAGTCCTCACACTTCTAGAATAGGAAGAAACATGCACTGAGGAAATCTGGTCAGTTACTGTCCATAATGAAGTCATTTTCACACTGCGTTGGTGGGTCAGCTTCTCAGTAATGCCAACTTGACCACACTGAGGCTTCCCACTGTCACAACTCAGTGTCACCTGGCAGGTGAGACATGAGTTTAACTGGTTCGAAAGAGCTATCATGTGTTGGCATGTAGATTTTAAAATGCTCTTACTGCCTTTGCTGGGGAACTGCTGTGCTACCCGCTCTTCCTGGCTCCCTTTTGTTCCACCCAGCTTAGCTGCCAGCCCCAGCCAGGCCTCTCTCTATCTGCCTCCACTCTGGGGGTCTCACCACCAGCTCCTACCCAAGACCCTTGAATCTGTTACTTTACAACTTGCTTACTAGGCACCATTACTGGGCCCAAATATCTCCTGCCTGGAAATGTATGCCTTTACCAATTTGTCATCATTCTTTCTCCTTCTGACCTAAACTTAGTGGCTTGTTCCAATTAGCCCTTGCCAAACATCTTTAGTCACCTGTCCTTAGCAGAGGCCGAAGTGCCCAGCTCTCCCTGAGGCCTTACATGATTGCAGCATCCTCCTTCCTCGAGAGCATGGCAGAAAAGCCCCTTCTCTCCTTACCTGTGTCCCCTCTTCATTTCCTCTTTCCCTTGGGACCTGGAAGTCCCACCTGTACCTTCCACCCAGCAATTGGCTCCCGGTCTTCTGTATTGACAAATCAAGTGCCAATTAGGAACTAGAACTTTCCCTTACAATTGTATGCATAGGCACTAATTCATAATTCACTTACATTAGTTGCTTCGTTGATTGGTATAGATAAAATTATGAAAATTATATTCTTAATAAGAAAACATCAAGTCAATGGACACATATATCAGCAGGATGAACCAGCCTTAGAGGAATAGCAGAGTTAGTGAGGATACAACTAGAGATCAGAAACCTCACATAACATTTTAAGGAGTATAATCATAAAAATACCTGAAATATATCGCACAAAATAAAATTATATTACATATTCTAAAGTATGCCTTACAGTTTTACAAAACAGTAACATTTGTCAAATGTCTTTAGTTTTTTTAGATCTCATTCATTTTTAAATTTCAGAGTAGAGGAATATTATGCTGTTCATAAACGGAAATATAACAATTGTATATCTTTTAGCAGTTAACTGTAAGTAGTTTTCTAGCTCCATGAAAGAAAGAAAAGCATAGTTCTATGCTAATAAACCATCTGTCCTCCATCCTACCATCCTGTGAATTTCCTTTTCCTTTGACATAATCACTGTTCGGATTTTTAGATATTCATTTACATAGGTCATGTTATGAGATATCTCTAATTAATTTCTTACACAAACAGTTAAGGATAAAATTATTCAATGAGACATCAAAATATCCTAAGGGAGTACTTGGGATTCAGCTCATAGCATAGGAGTTGACTAGTATGTATAAGGCCCAGGATTCAATCCCTGACAACACAAAAATAAGCAAACAAAAACATGGTAAGTCAGCCACCTTTCAGGACTCCCCAATAGGTTTGGGTACAGTAACAATAGAGTTTTGGAGTAGAAGAGAATGCAGTGCAACACAATATGGGAAAAAATGGGATTTTATTGGGAGTAGAGGATAAGGGCCTGTGGATAGAAGAAAATTACCACCAAATTGTAAGGGTAGGGATTCTGTCTAAATTAAACTAACAGGAGTTTTATAGAGGGCAAGTAGAGCGATTAGTTGCCTGAAGATAATAGGACATGAAGACCCTGATCAGATATTAATGGTTTCTGTCTTATGTGGACATCTTGCTGTATTTACTTAATAAGATTCTTTGCTTAAATAAAATGAAATGGTGTGAAGAAGTGTACCGATGGGTTTTGAAAATGGTCCATAAACTTCTGCATAATTCAGGACATCCTTATCATTCTCCCTGTGGTAGGCCCTCACCTATGTTTGTGTCATTAAAGAGTATTTTCAGTGACTTCTCTCTAGGATTGTCTTTCAAACACTGAGAAGATGGAAATGAATCTGTGTTCCACTGTAAATCTACATCATGCATTATAAACTTGACAAAAGGCACCAGAGTCCTGTTTCTATATGAACATCTTTTCCATAGGTTCTGAGACCTTAAATAATTTAATACTGTCCTCAGAAAAAATTGTGAAATTGTCTAAGCTAACTTTTTTTTCATAGATTTGGCATCTGATGTCCCCAGACATGTCAACTGAAGATGATCCCTTCTTTAAAGTTTTTGACTTAATGTTACAAAACATATGCCTCTCAATACTTACGCACATTGTTTCCCATTCTGGATCTGTGTGACTGTCAGACAAACTACATGACACATAAAATATTCATTCTGAGACAGAGAAGCAGCAATAGTCACCCACTATTGTGCTGGATGATATATGACATTAAGTGCAAGATGCTCCTGCATCCTGATGCTCATCATACAAGATGTATCTCATTATTGTAATCACTTCACCAACTGAAGCTCAAGACTATGCACTTAATTAGTTCCAGGAGGAATACCCTGTTCTAACTTACTACAGTACACAATACCCTCTCTGATTACAGAAAACATGACTGCTCTGCATTAGTTAATTGTTCAAGTGTTAGGAACAAATATTTTACAAATGATAGGATTTAAGAATGGTAATGTGATTATTGCCGACTTGAGTTTATAAACACAAATCTTTTAATTCAGTCTGACTCACAAGAGTTATATTGGTTGCAATGAATTGAAATTTCTGGGTTTAGGCCACAAGATTTATTGCCTCATTTCAAAAGTAAGTTTTAAAATGTGGATAGAAAACAATAACCTGGGGCTTCCATTACTACACACACACACACACACACACACACACACACATGCATGTATGCATACTCACAAACATACACACATGTATGCCCTAGACACATGCAAAGAATTTAAGATGTTGAGTTACCAAGTGTAAGATCTTAAAATTTTAATGCCAACTGATTAAGTAAAAATAAAATAAAATGCCTTTGAGAAACCATATTTGTAATAAATTATTTTTATATTGTTTATATTAATAATCTATCATGTGATAAATGAGACTTAAAATATAGATGGGAAAGGAAAACAAAGAATAGTTCAAAGTACGAGTTAACTATAAGGTTTTTAAATAAGATGAACCTAAATAAATCACCATAAGGGAAACAGAAGAACAAAGAAATATAAAATGAGAGAGAAATAAAGAATTCACAGGAGTAGAGTAGGGAGGCTTACTATCTCTACTATTTGCAGATTGAATTACTTATACTGGTGACATCTGAAAATGTTTCATATATTTATGAAGAACTATGTATTGCAGTGGTTGTCTTAAAGAAAAATATCTTTTTCTAGGTATTTAGCAAAGTGAATATGAATGGCAAATGGAAAGTATTAGAACCCCAAAAGTGTTGGGGAGAGGAAGACACTAAAATAAAAAAAATATTAAACATTAATATAATATACAGGTAAAACTAATTGCATGAAGAACTTGTAAAAAAATCAAAGGACTTGAATGAATCATGGGAAATACTATATTGATTAGCAATGAGACTGGAGTAAAGGTTAAGCTGGTGAAAAAGACACAGGATAGTCTAATACAGAGGAAATCCTACCAGAGACCAGGGATAAATAAGCAAAACCCAACAGTAAGCTAGAGGTACCTTTTGAAAGGAGAGGTAAAACAAGACACACAAAAGTTTCAACAAATGGATTTATGCTGACCCATGAAATTAGGTCAGCATAAATGAAAAGAAAGAAAGAAGTAGGCACCAGGTGACAAACAATAGCATTCCAAAGGTGAGTATGAAAAAAGCCAGAAAGAAAAAACCTAACAGCAGGTTCTGCCTCCCTACAAGGCAGAAAGTAGGAAGAATGTTTCCAATGTGGATGCAAAGAATAAGAAGCTGGGGATGCAGCCTGGTGGTAGAGCACTGGTCCAGCATGAGCAATCAAGCTCCAGGGTAGAAAGAAGAGAAAAAAGGAAAGGAAAGGAGAGAAGCAAGGGAAGGTAGTAGGGAAGATGACAGAGAGGACAGTGAAGGGGACAGGGGGAAGAGGAAAAGGAAAAGAGGAGAAAGGAGGCGAGGGAACTAAAGGAAGAAACTTCCTATAGTTAGTATGTGGCTGAAATTTCTTTCAAAGTAAGTAAAATCTCAAAGACTTTGTCATTTACCAATGAATCTCATTAAAGAAACATTCTAGAACACAAATTTTATTTAAGAGCAAAGTGATCCCAGATGAGAAAGCTTGAATAGAAGGAAAGTGTAACAAAGGAAATGATAATTGTAAGAAAAAATATGAAGAGAGAGAGATTATGGATTATAATAGGCTGTGAGTTTAAAATGGGACTAAAATACATTACTATAGTATACAACCCACGAGAAGAATGAGTACAACTAAAAGTGAGCTGACCATTGAGGCTTGGCAGAGTAAAGAAACTTGTTCCTGTGAAACAACAGACAATGGAAAGTATTTTTCAAAACATTTGAGATGTCTGAAAATTCTCCTAAGGGAATATACTAAAGGATAAAGTATTCATGTAAGAAAATATAGGAAGTATTTTAAAAATGATGTCAAGTGTTTGATCTGCACCCTCCTCTCTCACAGATCCAAGATAGTTGGTATGTTACAGACAATGGTGGAGGCTCTTCTATGAGCAGGTCAAAGCAATCAGGCAGGACCTTTGCCTTGCCTCAGGCTGTAGTCTATGACTACGAGTTTACATTCTTATCTCCTCCAGACCCAAGTTACAGAAGTGGTTATGACCCAAGACACTTCTGCTTTCCCCCACCCAGCCTATGCTTACAGTGTCTAGGAATTGAGGACTTAAAAGACTGGGGTCCTGATTGCTTCTCCCACAGCTTCTGTAAGATGGAGTGTTTCAAACCAAAAGGTGAAAGCTGAGAAAACTTAGAGGCTCTCACCTGCCTTAATGCTCACAGTAAGAGATGAAATAAAGTAAAGGATGGAGTATACACAGGACTCTCCCCCGGGGTGGGGGTGGGGGAGAGGCAGACCATGAGTAAAAGGCCTGAGGCTGAGTGACTGAATCTGTAACAGAGTAAAGACAATGCCATACTCAAGCATCATGTGAAATAGGAAACTTAAGGTGGTCAACTAGGAGGTTAATAACTGAACCGTCAAACTGACATAGCTGCC
>JADRCD010132861.1:0-10408 GCA_019843815.1 Montemys delectorum | reverse complement strand
TTTCTCAGCCATTTGGTGTTCATCAGTAGAGAATTCTTTGTTTAGCTCTATGCCCCATTTTTTAATAGGGTTATTTGGTTCTCTGGAGACTGACTTCTTGAGTTCTTTGTATACATTGGATATTAGCCCTCTATCAGATATAGGGTTGGTAAAGATCTTTTCCCAATTTGTTGGTTGCCGTTTTGTCCTATTGACAGTGTCTTTTGCCTTACAGAATCTTTGCAACTTTATGAGGTCCCATTTGTCAATTCTTGACAAAGATTGTTATCATCTTAAGTCCTGTTCAGATGTAGAATAATAGGGTAGCAGAAAGTATACAGTCAAGGCATTCAAACTTTCACAGAGTTCTGGGATTTAACTAACATCTTACCAAAGGCAACATAACAAACAAGAGCAGGCCTGATCCTGCATCATTGAGTAGATGTGTCACAGGCCAGACAGGGTGTTAGTTCCTGCATCTTATATTATTATTATTATTTTTAGATATTTTATTTATTTACATTTCAAATGTTATCTCCTTTTCTGGTTTCCCCTCTGAAAATGTCTTATCCCCTCCTCTCTCCCCGTACTTCTATCAGGGTGTTCCATCACCCACCCACCGACTCCTGCCTCCCCACCCTCGAATTCCTCTACACTGGGGTATCAGCCTTCTCAGGACCAAGGACCTCTCTTTCTGTTGATGCCTGACAAGGCCACCCTCTGCATATGCATATGCAGCTGAAGCCATGGATCCCTCCATGTGTACATTTTGATTAGTGATTTAGTCCCTAGGAACTCTGGGAGGTCTAGTTGGTTCACATTGTTGCTCTTCCTATGGGGTTGCAAGCTCCTTCAGCTCCATCAGTCCTTTCTCAAATTCCTCCACTGGGGACCCTATGTGCAGTCCAAGGGTTGGATGCAAGCATCTGCCTCTGTTTGCCAGAATCTGTCAGAGCCTCTCAGGAGACAGCTATATCAGGCTCCTGTCAGCAAGCACTTCTTGGCATCCACACTAGTGTCTGCGTTTCGTGACTGCATATGGGATGGATCCCCGGATAGGGCAGTTTCTAGATGATCTTTCCTTCAGTCTCTGCTCCCCACTTTGCCTCTGTATCTCCTCCTGAGGATATTTTGTTCCCCCTTCAAAGACCGAAGCATCTACACTTTGCTCTTCCTTCTTCTTGAGCTTCATGTGGTCTGTGCATTGTTTCTTGGGTATTCTGAGCTTTTGAGCTACTATCCACTTATCAATGAGTGCATACCATGGGTGTTCTTTTGTGACTGGGTTACCTCACTCAGGATGATATTTTATAGTTCAATCCATTTGCCTAAGAATTTCATGAAGTCATTGTTTTTAATAGCTGAGTAGTACTCCACTGTGTAAATGTACTACATTTTCTGTATTCATTCCTCTGTTGAAGGGCATCTGGGTTGTTCCCAGCTTCTGGCTATTATAAATAAGGCTGCTATGAACATAGTGGAGCATGTGTTCTTGTTATATATTGGAGCATCTTTTGGGTATATGCCCAGGAGTGGTATAGCTGGGTCCTCAGGTAGTACTATGTCCAATTTGATGGAACCACCAGACTGATTTCCAGAGTGGTTGTACCAGCTTGCAATCCTACCAGCAATAGAGGATGTTTCTCTTTCTCTATATCCTTGCCAGCATCTGCTGTCACCTGAGTTTTTGACAAGACCCAACATTTTGTTGCATCTTGTATTATTGCTAAGGTGATATCAAGTTTAATTAGAATTTGATCTTTTTGATAGAAAAAGTGCTTGGGACCAGTCTCATGCAAACTTACTGAATGCTAAAGATTCTCTAATGCCTTCTGGTATTGATTCAAAATAAGAATAAATGATATGCATGTTAACATGGCTTCATTTTTTTAGATTACTGTAATTAATTTAATGCAACTCTACTACCTACTGACCTCTATCAATAATGAGAAATGAAAATATCAGACTTTCCAAGTCAACCCCTGTGCCAATCATGTAAAAATATGAACTAGTCTAATACATAATGCTTTCACTATTTTTCTTCTTCTGGAAAATAGATTTTAATATAATATATTATGATTCAAGATTATTACAATATCCCCTTCCATTCAAATACACACCCTTTCTGTCTCTCCTTAGAAAACAAACAGGCCAGGCATTTAAAGAATAACAATAACAAAAGATAAAATAAGATGAGACAAAGACAAACACATTGGAATAAGACAAGAGAAGGAAACAGAAGCAAAAGACCACCATCTCTCAACATCATAAGGTTCCAAAATGAAAACCCATAACAATGCATATTGCTATATATACATTGCATTCCTGCCTCCTTTGTTCACATATAGTCCCTTTTCTACTACAAGGCATTCAGTAGGTATTATATTAATTCAGCAGAACTGAGGAAATTGATCATTAGATCAAATTATGAGACCATGCTAGTATTTTTAAATACTAATGCTGTTTAATGTATAAATTATAGAGGTTCATTTGGCTCACAATTGTTAGAGGTTGGGGAGGGGATAAAGTAAGCATTCTCTAAGCCTTGCTGAAGATTTTCTAGCTACATGGTATCAGGGCAATATCATGGTAGCAATGAGCAAGAGGGCACATAACATGCTGAAAAATAAAATAGAAAATCCAGGGAGGCGACAAGTTCACTTATATCAGCCCTGCCCTATAAAAGCCAATATGTACTCCCACAAGAAATGCTCTCTTTTCAAGCCCTAGAACCTAGCTACCTTCTATTAAACTTTAACCTTTAAATTTTACTCCAACTCACTACAACCCCAACAGAGGGCAGGAAGAAAGAAAGAGAGAAAGAAAGAAAGGGGGAAGGAAAGATACATAGAAAGCAAGCAAGCAAGCTAACAGCTTGACTCTGGAGACATATTCAACTCATACAAGGAAAACAAATCATATTTTTTTCTTCATCGATTGGAAATTTACTTTTCTTGACATATATTTCATATAATGACTTTGGTAGAATAACTTCATGTTTTATTAATACCAGGCAAGAACTACTGGGCACGTACTGTGTCCAGTCCCTGATATGAAGAATTGAAGACACTTTAATTACATTTGTACAAGTTGAAAATATTATTCATATAAAACATTCTGATTACAGTTTCCCCTCCCCAAGTCCCACTTCCCTCTTTACCCAAATCCACACTCATTCTTTTTTACTTACTTTTATATAGGTCAGTTATGAAAATTACTTGAGGGAAGAAAAATGTGTTTCAAGTTTTCTTTGTGGTGAGAGAACAATGAAGAAATAAATATGCGATCATTCATTTTGTGAGCCTTCAGTGTGGGCAGAAGGTGATCTCATATTCCCTTTCTTCTACTCCGTTGTCTTGATGGGTGGTAAGTAATATTCCCTACATCTTACCCTCAAGCATACAATAGGTTGGGTAATAAGAATAAAGATATTTTTATAAAAATTTACAAAATACTTGGTTGATAAAGACTAAGAGATCATGTCACAATTCAGACAATACCAATTATAATGATAGGAAAGTACAAAGGTGTGCTTAAATTATGCCAAAGAAATTTCAGCTTTCTTAAGAATACTCTTAAAAATACTATTGTCACTATTTGCAATTATGTATACACTGGTCCTGTTTCATACATCACTAGATGTTAATCCTTGCAGACAAAAGAGCTTGTCATTGACTAAGTCAGGATTTATTTGAATTGACAAGGCAGAAAATATCCTTACCCGTCACTGTCACTAACTTCTTCATTTAACTCAGGACGAATTTAATGGAGAACAGGATTAGTAAAATAGATGGAAGATTCTAAGGGTAATGGTCTATACACTGCATCTTCAGATTTTCATTAAAAATTGACTGCATGCGATGGCTTTAGAAGAAAAGAAAAGCTTTATCAATATTTTGCATAGACTGGTAAGTCTTTTTCTTTTCTTTTTCTTTTTTTTTTCTATGGAAATGGGTATGGAGTTCTTTGAGAAATCAGAAACAGAACTATAGCATGATCTAGCTATTCTGTTCTTGGCACAAAGAACTCCACACTCAGATACACAGGTGCATTCACATTCAGGAGCACTTAAGCACTATTCACAGTAGCTAGGAAGTGGAACAACCCCAGATATCCATCATGGGATGGATAATTAAAGAAGATGTGGAACATATACATAACAAAACTTCCCTCCAATGTAAAGAAAAATTAACTTTGGAAAATTTTAGGAGAATGACTGGAGCAGAAAAGTGTTACATTAATCAAGGTGTCCCAAGCTCAGAAAGAATTCAATTCATGGTCTCTCCCATATGACAACCACATGTAATGTGCATGCTTGTATAAATGTTTGTGATCATGGCCAAAGCCATAAATACTGGAAAGAAGTAAAGAGTTTTACGGGACATACTGAGGAAGAGGTTGGAGGAGACTGTGATAGTATGTGTGTGACATGGAAGCACACATGACTGGCGGAGAAGGTGAAAAGGTAGCAGGGAGAGGAGAATTTACTCACACGCATTCTGTGAGAAAATATCTTTATGATTCCTAATACTTTGTATGCTAATTTTAAGTAGCAAAATAAAAAAAAAGCAATTGTGCAGAATTATGGTATTAGAAAAACAGGAAATTACGTTATTAAAATTGGGCCCAATTTGGAAGTTAAGTAAAATTCAGGACTGAATTACTGCTCTAAAGGACTTAGTAAATGTGTTTGCACTCTCAATTCTCTCCAGTGAGCAGCTCTGTTGGAGCCAGATCCTTCATTCCAACTCACATATGATATTAACCAGTAATATGGTTGAGGTTTATTTGACAAATCTGAGTACCTTCTAGAGATCTAATTAATAACTAAGGAGCAACTACTTTTCTGCAAAAACTACACTTTGAACATCCATATAATCATAGACTTGTGAATAATAAATGATATATTGAAAGGCACAGAGAATAATTTTCCCAGCAGGGCAACCACACACACACATATACACACATGCATGAATGCACACATACAGTAACACATATGTGTATATATGTATATATGTGCATATACACATAAACATAAACATATACATATGTACATATGTGTATGTATATGTGTATGTATTTGTACAGCAGAGTTTTGAACCATCATGGGCATATATTGAAAGGCAATAGTGAGAATTAATTTTTGAACTTGTGAATCTCATAATGAGATAAACATTAAAGAAACCATTGACAAACAGAAAGAAGAACAGATTAAAAGATTTTTAAGGGAACTTGTTATTTGTTTTCCCTTTAAAAAATATTGTTATGGCATTTGGCTCCCCAGTACTTTGAAGATCTGCTCAAAATGAAGTAACTACTTCCTTTCTTTCCTATTAAGAATCATAATCATTGATCTCCATTTCTTCTCCTTGTTGATTATGATTCCAAGGACAGAAAGAAAGGCCATAATGCAGCTTTGTGATGCCTCCAAGAAGGACTTCCCCTGATCTAACAGTCTTCATAGCTCCATCATTTGTGTTGAAAGTAAATACCAAAAGCAATAGTATTAAGAAGTGAGACAAGCCACAAGTAGGTCATCACTCCCTTATGAATGGGACTGATGGCTCTGAACTGCTGGCTATCGAGAAGATTCATACATATTTAAATATACATGTGGGCCTGTGTGTGGGTGTGTGCACGTGTGAGTTCAAGTGCTCAGAATCTAGAAGAGGGCACCATATTCTATGAAGCTAGCATTAAAGGCAGTTGAGATGTACACAACATGGATCCTTGGAACTGAATTTGGGACTTTTGCCTAAGAGAAAGTATTTGTATTTTTACTTATTCAATTATTGTATTAATGTGAGCATGTGTGTGAATGTGTGCATGTTTGTGCAAATGTGTGAGTGTATGTGCATGTGTGTACATGTGAATTTGCTTGTGTGTGCCTGTTTATGTTCTGCTGTGCATCTGTAGAAGTCAGAGTGTTATTCTCAGAAGTAGATTCTTCACTGCAATCTTGTGGGATCAAGGCTTAATGTCAGATGGGCAAGCTTCCCTCACAAGCACCTCTATCAGATAAGCCCTTTTTGCCAGTTCTGGCTCTTCACCTGAGTACCTCAGACTAGAAAGCTCATCTCAGACAAAATAGAAGTCAGTAATAATTTATACTTCTGTAAAATACTATGAACCAATACAGAGAAAAATCATACACTCATAAGTCTCTAGAAATATCTTTGATTCCTTTTGAATAGAGAAACTTACAAAGGATTCTTGTGAGTCTGTATTTCTTACTAAAATTTGCCTTTTTCATGGACCTGGCTGTTAATGAGCTAAAATTTTGATTTACATACTGATTTATTACTTAATGGTTTCATTTTTACCTATCTTTTGCTTACTGTTTCATTTTCTTCTGGCTTATTGATTAAGACAGTTCCATGGATGCTTTTGATCATGCAGGCAACCCTTAGTGGAATATCTAGCATCCTTAGTACCTTGACAATTGTTCCTCAAGTACATAGAAACAACTATGTTTTTCTCTACTCAGATTTTACCTCTTTATTCAAATAGCATAGACTGAATAAATATGGCAATGGAAACAAACAAGGCCTTCTAGCAAATGAAGTCCAGCATATTCATATGGGAATTAATTCCAAAAACGAAATCTTCTACACCCAATGACAGACCTATCCTAAAGTGAGCACCATATACAAATGAGCTACAGGAAAGTTGAGAAGTTGGGACTGCATCAAGAATGTAAACTTAAAATTAGGGCCTAGAATTTATACAATAACAAAAAATATACTTGTTTCCAATTTATTTTAATTGGGGCCTAGAATTTATACAATAACAAAAAATATACTTGTTTCTAATTTGTTGTTAAGAATTCCTTAAATTATTTGTTAGGCTTCATCCTCAAGAGCAGTAGAATACCCATGTATCTTTCTTTCCCTAGATTATGAAATCTTAAAGGAGAAAAGACTTGATTTACCTCTAAAAGCCATTAGCTGTTTACCAGTTAGCATTGAGTAAAGCACACCACTCCCTTCTCAGTATGATTTCTCTTCAGCCTTCCCAGCACCTCTGAATCTGTGTTGCTTTATTCAAGAGAAGAAGGGCAAAGGGAAGACACCTCCCATAGTCCTCCACTGGTGCACTTTCCAAGTTGGCCAAAGCAAAGTAAAATGCCATTACGTAGACATGGTCAACTGCTCATTTATTTTTCCAAAAGTCTTAACATAAAAATTGTTCCATCCTGTTATATTTAGGCTTCCTTTTACCTCTGAACATCCCATTTATACTGTTCCAAAGACTCTCAAACCACCAATGCCTATGATAACTTCCATTCTATCTGTCTCCATGAATGTAACTCTAAGAACCTTTATCTCACTAATGCACTGAATCTCCAAGATTTATCCATGTAACATGTACCAGAATAATATTCCATTTGGTGTAAGTAAGTATTTTGGCTTGCAAAGCTACTAAATATGTATAACCAACCCTTTCTCCATAGGTTCAATGTAGTACAGTCTACCATTTTTCCATGTTGGCAAAATGGTCTCCATTGTATCATTTGAATTCTATCATTTGCATTCTTTGTTTCTCTTATCCTTCCTACTTTCCCCCTGTATTCTAAGGCTGTCCTAAGAAAATTCTAGTCATTTTAATTTGGTATTAACAGGAGATGAACATCAGAGTTCTTGGTATCATCCTTCATGGTACCTTACTTGGTGGTTTTATGAATTTTCTCTCTGAAAATGTTTTAGATCACAGGTAGGTATTACAGAAGATTGCAACAACCTTTGAAAATCTGATGTCAATTGTGTGTATTTATTGTCTGAAGACATGGCAGGATCCTATGCTTCTCTTCTCTGTATTTGCATTTGTATTTGCATTTTAGCATATGGCAGACTCACCACTCCCAAATTAAGGATAGACAAAAGCTTCCAATGGCATGGTTAAGTAGATGTTGAAATGTTATTATCATTAGCAACATGGAAGCTATAACCTGTTGAATTATTTATGATCATTTATGATTTATCTTTAACATTCCAAAAACTATACCTAGTTAATTTTCACTTATTAACGTTTGCCTTTAAATTTTTGGTTAGTTTGATTTCACGAAATTATGTTATCAAGGACAAAATTCCTAAGGTTAGTCAATGTTTAATAATGCTGCTTAATGATAGTCTTCCCTTCAATCTCTGCTCTACTCTTTGTCCCTGAGTTTCCTTCTACTTGCCAGAGATTATTTTCTTCCCGCTTCTGGATATGACTGTAGCATCTACACTTTGGTGTGATCTTCTTTCTTCTTGGGTGTCATACGGTCTATGAGTTGTATTATAGGTATTCCAAGCTTGTTTTGGGCTAATATCCACTTATTATGAGTACATACCTTGTGTCTTCTTTTCTTGGTGGATTATCTCACTCACAATGATATTTTCAAGTTACATCCATTTTTGTGAGAATTTCATGAAGCCATTGTTTTTAATAGGAGACTGCCCCACCTAGGAATCTATCCCATCTGCAGACACCAAATACAGACACTATTGTTGATGCCAAGAAGTGCTTACTGATTGAAGCATGGTATAGCTATCTCCTGAGAGGCTCTACCAGAGCCTGACCAATACAGATGTGGATGTACTCAGCCAAACATTGAACTGAGCATGGGGACCCCATTGGAGAAGTTAGGGCAATAACTGTAGGAGCTGACGGGGTTTGCAACCCCCTAGGAAGAACAACAGTCTCAACCAACCAGAGGCCTCAAAGCTCCCAGGGACTAAACCACCAACCAACCAAAGAGTACATATGGGGGACCCAGGACTCCAGCTGCATATGTAGCAGAGGATGGCCTTAGCAGGCCTCACTGGGAGGGGAGCCCCTTGGTCCTGTGGAGGCTTGATGACCCAGGGTAGGAGAAGGTTAGGGCTCTGAGGAGGAGTGGCTGGCTGGGTGGGTTAGTACCCTCATAGAGGCAGGGGGAGGGGAAGGGAGTAGGAGGGTTGTGGAGGTAAAACTAGGAAGGGGATGACATTTGAAATGTAAATAGATAAAATAACCAATAAAATTTTTTTAAAAAAATGTACATGGTGTAGATAGAACTTAATTTTTAATTATGAGAATTATAATTTGTTTTCTTACCTTAATGTGCCATAAATGATACAATGAGGATCAAAAAGAAAAAGATAGTCTTTCCATATAGAACAATCAGAATCCTGGCTCTGCAGTGAAAAATCATCACAAACTTGTACAGTTAAGCTATATAGTAGAATGATATTTAAGGCCAATAGACTATTTAAAGTTCACCACTTTGCAGATTCAGTCATGTGCTATATGATGCACATTAGTAAACAATATAAACAAAAGTATTAAAACTTACTTTTTGTTTAAAACTACAACTAACATTTCCATAAACTTTGTAAATCTATGCAGACATGGACCCTTACCTTTACCAAAGTCAGTTACAATACATTTTACAAGACACCAACCCAGGTTTCAGAGAATGTGTATTTCTGAAGTGTTCCCTCTATACATAAGTTTCTGTACACCCGCTTTAAGCAGAGTAATGACTTCAAAAAGTCAAAGGCTACTTTTTCAGTAGCCAAGGGTTGACAGGGTGATAGGGTGATTGTTAGAGCACTTACCTAGCATGCATATTGCCTTAGGCTTGATCCTCGGCATCGCGTAGACTGGGTGATGACACAAACCTGTAGTTTCAGTACTCAAGAATGTTGGGGGACCTTGCTATTAAGGTAAGAGTCCCCTCTGAGCAGCAGGCTTTCTGAGCCTTTCTCAGACAGGCTTCCCGGTCTTTCTGCCTCTGCCTGGAGAGTGCCCCTGAACACAGGTGAAAAGTGACCTTGTACAGAGCTCTCTGCAAGACTGTACAACTCAGCACACATAACGCACTCTGGCTTCTTTCCCACATGATAATTAGGTGCTGTGTTATATCCAATCAGCCCTTCCCACTCACCTGATGCGATGACCAATTATCCCTTTCCACCCTTATATACCCTATCCCTGAAACAATAAAGTAGACTCCTCTCTCTGCGATGGTATCCAGAGATTATCCCACCATAATCACGGCCATCAGAACCCCTCTCAGCCTCTGTGGGACAGGAAAAGATGGGAGAACACAAGGGATGAAGGCAAGAGGATTATAAATTCAAGACCATATGTAGCCATGTCACATGTTTGAGGCCAACCTGAGATATGTGAGACCCTGACTCAAAACTAACTAACTAAATAATAACTGAAGGTAAAGAAACAAAATCACTTATCTTAATTTTAATTGTTTGAGTTCTAGTCCAGCCTGGTCTAAAGAGTGAGTTCCAGGTCAGCCAGGGCTACACAGAGACATCTTGTCTCAGAAAAAACAAAAACAAAAACAAAAAAAAACAAAAAACAAAAACAAAAAAAAATAATTGACTGCTGGTTTTGTTTTTCAATACCCATAAATGTTTAATTAAAGTTTTTCACAAATACATGA
>JADRCD010132848.1:0-11982 GCA_019843815.1 Montemys delectorum | reverse complement strand
TGCTGTCCTGCTGAGTGGCAGTGCACATGCCAGACCCAGCCACTTAGAGATGTGGAGCTAGAGTGGCTGGCCAAGTCCTAGTCCGTGGCTCAGTTCCCTTAGAGGGCTGCCATTAGGCCCACGTGAGAGAGCTATCTTGCCTGGCATTCAGAGATTTTCTGAAGGTAGGTTTAAAACGAACCCTTCCTTTTAGTGGTTAAGGCGTGTTTCTGCCTGCTTTCTGCTGCCCACAGGCATAGTGGGGCCTTTGAGCTTCCAGATTGTTCCCCACCAGTGTGGCTAGCTGATCAGAGGAAGAGCAAGGAACTCAGCTAGTTCCACTTGAGTGACCATGCTGATGCTGGCCCCACCTGCTGGCGGAAAAGCAGCAGGACACAGCCCTTCCCACCCCACGAAGCTCTTCCCAGCACTCTTCTCTTAGGTTAAGTGCTCACCTCAGCCAGGGCTCACACCATCACCCTAAAATCCTAGCATCTAGGAAAAAGGAAGCGATTCCGAGCTGACCTGAAGAGAGTTCCCTAGCCTTGAACATGCTATGCTGTTGGAAGGTCAAGGTTCTGGTTGTTGGTCTGTGAGTGACACCTGTCTAGTTGGTCCAGTTTGTTTCAGTGAATGTGCTGAAGTCCTAGGGAAAAACAAAAGGACTCCTTTGCCAAAGCCCTTCAGAACAAGTACCCAAGTCTCATATACCTGCCCTCAGGACAGAGCCAGGTGACCTTCCAGGCACAGGGCCAGTGAGCCCTCACTCAGGGACTGGCTTGTAGATCTTGGATCTGTACAAAGAAGATTCTGACACTTGTGTAGTTTATCACAGCCTTCCTTTCCATGCAGTTGTTGTCCCCTGCTTACTCTATGTGAGCCACCTTACCTAGGGACACAAAGAAGCATTACCCCCATACTCACTGCCCATCACTGGGAATTGAGTTGGTAATCTTAGGAGCATGTGAGCCTGGCCGCTCGTGGCAGTACCTGGGGTGAGCCACTCCTTGCATATACCTAGGTATATGACCTGAGGTGCCTACCCTTTGCTTTCTGAGTAAAGCATGACCGAGGGAGCTGGCCGGAGGCCAGTGAGACAGTGCAGGGCAGTGCTGCGCTATGTTAGGTGGGAGTCTACATGAAAGCCTCAAGCAGGCCTGAAGTGTATTAGAAGTACTTGTCTGCTCTGTAAACTTGTGGAGAAGGTGGCCTCTGAGCTACAGCTTGACAGATAAGTGAAATTGAGAAACAGGCTGTGCTGCCCAGGTCACTATAGCCACCTGGGCACTTGTGACAGGGTGGTGCTTCAGATAGAGCCGTTTTCAGGCAACAGAGAGAAAGGGACTCTAGCTGGGGTTGCTCCAAGAAGAGCAGGGGAGCAGCAAAGATCATTGAGCAAAAGGGACCTGCACCCTGCACGGAGGGAGGGGCCATAGCAGGTTAGCACTCCACTCTTCCCCCTGCAATGAAGGTCATGCTGGCTGAAGAGCATGAAGATCAAAGGTCACATCAGTCTGCTTCCCATCATCCTCATCAGAATGTGATGTGTTTACACCACAGTTAAGGATGGGCCTCTTACTGTACTACCATCTATTTCCTCACTTAATAACTGTTGCAGGTACTTTGTGACACCTCTTTTGCTAATGCAAATAACAGAAGGCCGTGTATTGTGTGCATTTCCATAGACCAGATTCCTAGAAACAGACTGAATAAAGCACTGAAACCTTAGTTTGTTCAAAGTGAAAACCCACAAATCATACCCACATTTTTATTGCCCTACACTGCAGCATGTAGGAGAGAATGTTTATCTGCATACTTAGCAGGAGTGTGTGCCTAAAGAGGACTTGCTTGGTTCTACTGTGCAGACAGGCTGCAGCAGCAAAGAGCTTAGTCCACCGTAGGACATGGTGGCTGCTGTTGGCAGTGTGACCTCAAGAGCAGAGTGTGGACTCTGAGCAAAGCACATGTGTACAGAAGTAAAGTGGAGACGCCTCTTCAGTCCAGTAGGCTCTGGAGCTCCCAGCTGGCAAAATTCAGGGAAATACAATCTCACCTGTGTAACCTAGTTGGCATTTGGAGGAGAGGGACAGAGAAAGGACAGACTAAGGGTTCTAGAGTGGAGGTAGAGTGGAGGCAGCTATTAGAAGGTGAGAAGTGGCCTCAGGGGGCTGGTGGGTAACACAGTCCACAGAGGACCAAGCCTTCTGCCAAGATGAATGTCAGGATGTCTTTGACCTAGCATATTTGTGCGCAAGGCAGGCGATGCACTGGACACATAGCTTCCTGGTCTGTGAGTGCTGTGAAACGATGCGTCGTCACCACTCAGAAAGGCCAAGCTCTTGCCCACTCTGAAGGGCTGCAGGCTTGTTTGCTTCAGTCCTCTCCAGCCTCCCGTCCTCTGTCTTGCAGGGCTATACTAACAGACAGTTTTTAGAATCAGCTTTGCAGCTGAGGAGGCCTGTTAGCTGGTTGCATGAGTGGCTGTGCTCTGTTCAGCAAGGGCGTCCTTAGCCCCTTCAGTGCCCCACTGTGTCCAGGGTTAGGGCTAGAGTTTGATCTCAGAGTACTGTTGCTACGACCTGGACTGTTTCAAGAAAGTAGTTCATGTGTGTGGTTGTGAACTGTCAACCAGATGATGCCATTGTCAAAACACCCCTGAGCCAGACATCAAAAGCTCAGCATCTGCCCATGAACATAGTGAGGCGCCACCCAGGCTGTGTGATAGGAGATAGCTGCAGCCAGCCCATGGCTGTGAAGAACAGTGTGCCCAGCCCAACACATGCAAATGTTAAGATTTCAAATCACATTTGTAAGCTGCAGAAGCCACTGCCTGTTTCCTGACTGCTGGGTAGTTCATAGTAAAGTAAGAGGGTTGCAAGTAAACTGAGCAGTCACCATAGGTTGCTTTAGTTTGAAATTGGTTTTACCAAGACAATGAATTCGACCTTTTGAAGTTAAAAAAAAAAAACAAAAACAAAAACACTGGGCCTTTATTCACTGGTCTTTTGTTCAAATATTAATAATTGTTTAAGAGCTTACCTTTCTGATGTTTCAAACCATCTTGAAACCCAAAAGAGCTGTGGAACAGGTAACATGCACACCCTGAAAGGATCACCCGTGCATCCACAGAGCTTTATCATTGGGAGGCTCACGGGAAGTCAGCCGCAAAGCTGAGACTCGGAATTGTGTTGCCATCCCTGCGTTGAAACACGGGCATCAGGCTAGCTGGCAGAAACCTGGGGAGGCAGCAGGGCTCTCTGTGTCTACCCAGTGCCCAACCCCAACTGCTGTTTCTCATCTACAGACTCCGCATGTAGCAGCGCCCCTGGCTCCGGTCCCAGCTCTCCCAATAGCAGCTCTGGCAACGTCAGCACTGAGAATGGCATCGCACCCACTGTGCCCAGCACTCCAGCTGAGGTGGGTCAGCACAGACTCATATAGGCCAAGCACCCCACGTACCAGCCTTGTGCCTAACAATCCAGTGAGGACCAAAACATAGCAGTACTCTGGGAAAGGCCTTCCAGGTGTCGTTCCGCATTGTCCTCATCATGGTCCTCTAAAACCTGAGGGCCTCAGATCCCATAGTATTTGGGAGCTTCCAACCTGCCCTTTTCTTGATCTTTCTCCAGGTATGTCACAGAAGCAGCTGTCATCATTACACACTGTGTGTTAAGGCATATGGGGCAAGCAACAGGCATGTGTGAGCAGTTGCGGAGTGAAAAGGACATTTGAGAGAAGGGTTAGGGAAGTGAATGTTACTGGTGGACACTAATATGGGAGAAAGGAGCGGAAAAAAGAAGACAGGTCCAAGGTGGCTCCAGAACAATAGGTCCCAGCACACTCACTACACACTGCCCCTTGCTCCACAAGCATCTCTGAGCCACATGCCTAGCCCAGGATACAGCCGCAGCAGCAGAGGAGGCTGCTCTCCAACACACTCACTGCATACTGCCCCTTGCTCTACAGGCGTCCCTGGCCCAGGGTGCAGCAGCAGCAAAGGAGGCTGCTCTCCAAGTTTCCCCGTAAATGGGGAAGACAGGCTCTGACCAGGCCGTGAAGGAAACACAGGAGAACTCAGACTGCCCCAGTGGTGTTGCTGCTACAGGCCAGGATATGGCAGAACACCCAGAAGCAGCCCTTTGGATTGAGCCAGTATTATTGTCTGCTGTGTGTGAGCACAGTGAGTGGGGAACTTCTCATACCTTACAGGAGCCTATGATTAGTAATGCAGTGACTGAGTTCCTTCTTTAGCATTGAGAAATGAGTCTTGCCCTTCCAAAGAGCTAAGAGCCTCAGGTGAAGATACACAGCCACAGTGCTTTCTTCATGTCAGTTTCTAGCCCCTTTATGTCTGGAAAATTAGAAGTGAAGGGCGCTGCAAGAAGTGAGGTTCATTCCATTGCACTTGGTCCCTTTTACTTTATACTTATATTTCTCTCATCATTTGTGTTCTTTAACCTTCCAACTTAGCACTTTCTTAGGTTGTTGCAAGTTTTAACAGTCCTGCAGGCTGAGGTTATAGCTGAGACAGACCTGTAATTAGTCTCAGAGTAAAACCAGAAAACTGTTTCCTGCCCTAGGATGTTAACTCTGCTCTCCTCTTGTTGGTCATGGGCCCAGATACATATGTGATCTTGGCAGTTAGATGTACAACAATTCCTCATTGGGTGGAGCATCACTGTTCTGCTTCTAAGTTATGTGTTCATCTTTATAAAGCCCAAATATGCAAATTGAGTTGCCCCAAATCAATAAAGCATCTAGAGCATCCCCAAGACCAGTAAGGAGTTTCTCATCCAACAGTCATTGTCACAGGCAGAGCTGGTGTTTAAGTACTGGATCACATGTGGACATTCCTTTTGAATTTCAGATTCTAGAATTGGATGGGCTGTGGCTGAGGACTGCTCATGTGTTAACTATTCATGGTGGGGGTCCTTAGGGAACCCCAGCAGTGTCCCAAAAGCCTCTCTGTACAGGAGAAGACGCGCTGGTAGCTAACACACCTCTTATTACAAACTGCACATGCTCACATTCCTGCAAAGTGTGCAACATCTGATCACTGGCCCTGGTTCACTGAGGAGCCCCAGCACTCCCAGGAAGCTCCTATACTAACTTTATACCAAGCATTAACCTAATCTTATCCACAGTCCTAACCCTAGTTCTGCCACCAATCCTAACCCTAAGCCTCCTACTTCTGCCCCTAACCCCAAGACTAACACTAACTCTAATGACAAACCTACCCTAAGCCTACCTCTAACTCTGACCTTAGAAATAACACCAGTAACAACAGAATAACCACTAATAAACAGAAGTAACAGCTAGCATGGTTATCAGGCCAGTTTCTGACCTCTGTGTGTTGATATGTATAAGTCCCTGTGTTCTTTTAACTATGACTTGTGGCATGGCAGAAGCCACATATTGCTGCTGCCATCAGACTGCTTAAACGACCATGTGGCTGACTTCATGTGCTTGGGGGCCATTTTCTTTAGGGCTGTTTCTTCCCATTGCATTTTCAGAGTGGAGCTGCACATTCAAGAGCAATGCAGCTTTTAAGGCTTCCAAACACAGATTATGAAATCAGTCTGCAGAAAAGTGCAACAGTTTATAATCCCATAACCACTTGATTCAGCTTTACTGAGCTTTCACAAAATCTGTCAGTTTGATGACTTGGTAAATATGTTTTTCAGTCACTGATAAAAGTTGAGCATTTTTTCATTTCCCTTATAATGGGTTCTTTTGTCATTGTCTTTATTGAGGTCTGCTCTCATGTTAATTGGTCTTTGATTGACAAGGTCTTTGTATTCTAGTCTCCGTGCTTCCTGTGCATTGTAGATCCTGTTGGCGTCATCTACCTTTGTAAGAACAGGGTTTTTCCTCCTCACCATCAACTTTCTTCTTGGTTTCTGCTTTTTATGTCATTCTTGGAAAAATCCTAACTACAAAAATATTTTAAGATGCGTTTGTTCTAAATATCCTACCCATAGTTTTATGGTAAGTAGGCAGACTGAATAAAAACAAATAAGGTAGCAGGAGCCTATTAGGAGGGGGAAAGCTCAGGAACAGGAGCCCTGATTCTGTACCTGTAGCATGCTTGAAGGTCTTACCCGCACCTGGAGGCCACAGTCTGAGCAGCTTGTTTTACACCAGGTAACCACTTGTCAGTACGCGTGCTGTAAGTGCCCCTTGCAGCCCTGGATATGCTGTTTGTATTGGAACGTCTGTGTCAGACTCTGATGGTCACAATGTCTTCTGTCTACAGACGAGCTTGGCACACAGACTTGTGACTCGAGAAGGCTCAGTCGCCCCACTTCCTCTCTACACGTCACCATCCCTACCCAACATCACCTTGGGACTTCCTGCCACTGGCCCTGCTGCTGTAAGTTGGCCTCTGTGGGTCTGTATGGCATGGGGTAGGTGTCTGCCTCAGTTTCCACAGCCTGAGTATACTGGTTGTACCTTTCAGGGTGCGGCAGGCCAGCAGGATGCTGAGAGGCTTGCTCTCCCAGCTCTCCAGCAGCGGATCTCCTTGTTCCCTGGGACCCACCTCACCCCGTACCTGAGCACCTCACCCCTGGAGCGGGACGGTGCAGCAGCTCACAACCCCCTCCTGCAGCATATGGTCCTGCTGGAACAGCCACCCACCCAGACACCCCTTGTCACAGGTAAGAACCAAAGCCAGATCTCTGTGCAGTTAGGTCAGTCTCCTTGGCCTCCTATAGCTTTTAAAGAAGGCTGGAAAAAACATCTGAACCCACACAACAGTAGAAACTCTATGAGTCTCTGAAATGGTAGCTGCCTTAGCTGTGGCAAAAAAAAACAAAAAACAAAAAAAAAAAACAAAAACAAAAAAAAAACTATGTCCTGCTTAGAAAGATAACCAAGGAGTAGAAGTCAATGCCAATGGCCCTCTGTTTAGCCTTTTGCTCTCCAACTGATAGGCTTCCCTATAGCTCAATGAAGCAAGTTCACAACTGACCATTGATTTCTCCGCTTGAGGATGATACATTTAGAAAAAGTACAAGGTAGAGAAAGAGTAAATTCGTGACATTTACCTAGTGACCATGCTTTGAAGGGACTGTTTCAGAAATGGTGGCATGTGGAATGTTTCCCATGAGACACAGAACCCGACCTATTGGTGATTTGGCCCAGATCTTTATACCATCATTAGGTCACACCTGTTGCTTCACTCAGTCACAGCCAGAGCCATCCTAGGGCTCTGTTCCAGTGTTCCCCGGGCCACCCTCTGGTTGGTGTGTTAGAGTACCCATCTACTGGTGTGAGTCGGGCTTGGTATTGGCTGTCTTGTGCTTTTTGTCTCCAGTGTACACTTGACTCTCCCAAGTCAGTGATCTGGACAGGAACAGCACTTGGTCTGCTGGGACACCCTGCTCCAGCTCTGGAGAGCAGTGTCCCAGTGACCATGGAACACTCATTACACTCAGGCCTCTTCCTGTCTGTTCTCGTGGAAGCCAGTCACTGTGAACTTCATCTTCCCATCTGTGAGTGAGATGCTAGCACAGTGACAAAGTGAAAAGACTCAGTTCTTGTAGGCAGCGTCTGATACCCCGCAGCCCAGTCGGTGTTGATCTCCTGGTTGAGTCTTTTCCTTTGGGGTTGGACTGGGTTTTGGTTTGTCTCTTTATTGTTGCTGTTTTGATATTAAATCTTGCTAGCCTCAAACTCTGATTCTCCTGCCTCAGTCTCCTAAGTGCTGAGATGTCAGGGCTGTGTTTGTGATTCACCTTCAGACTCCACACTCTCCCCCAGCACACTCCATCCATTCTTCCAGCACCCCATCTCTGATGCTGCTGTCACTAGATTCTTTCTGGTCTCCTGAAGAAAGGAGCCTCCTGAACAGGATCTCCTCTGCTCAGCCACAGCTGTCCGTAGAGGCCCACGTTCCCCAGTCTAGAGCAGTGATGAGTAATACTGCGTGTAGAGCCCAGACCTGTGAATATTCAAGCCAAAGTAGCAGGACAGCATCCCACTACTTATGTGGCCAGAGCTGTCATCTCAGCACTGTCTAAGCACGACACCGCTGACAAATGGGTCAGCTCTTAGCAGAGACTCCAGCCTTGCACCATGGCCCTCCTCCAAGGCAGACTGACCAAGAGAAGTATGTGAAGCACATTCTTCTCTGAGTCCTTCCACTTCTCTGAACTCATATCTGTCTGTCCTGCAGCTACTGCTGCCCTGCACCGGCTGCATGCTGTGCTCTCACTGCACTGGCCTGCTCTCTCTGCAGCCCTGCTGTCATGCCTCTAGAGGAGATCTGATTCCTTCCATGTGCAGCCCTCCTTTCCTCTCTCAGTGCCACTCTGCATTTGATACAAAGTCTCCTGTGGTGTAATCCACTGAAGGTCAAGGTCTTGACAGTGCCTGGGTGTCAGTTTGTCCCTGAGTTTCAGCAGGTCAGCTGCAAACTGTTCTTTCTGGTATTTGGGGATGTGCATGGGCTAGAAGAGCCATCCTCTGGAAATGTCTATTGGAGGTGTGGCAAGCTGATGCTAGGCTGTTGCCATACTTTATGGAATGCTCCTTGGTGTGCTCCTGGAGAGACTGCATCAATGGGATCTTCAGGTGACTTTACTTTCTCTGCCCTGCTAAAGCCCAAGCTCCAGGCTTACAGCTTCTAGCTGGAATCGAGCCTGTTTGCAGACAGTTATGTGTCGCAGGTGCCTGGGCTGGCAGGCATGTTGTTTTCTCCACTGGTTACTCAACAGCGTCTCTCCCCTCTCTTCTTCCTTTTCCCCTCTGCTGTTTTTTTTTCCTCCATATTATCTTCAGACTGGTATCTTTCAGGCCTGGGGGCGCTGCCCCTCCACACACAGTCCCTGGTTGGTGCGGACAGGGTGTCCCCATCCATTCACAAGCTGCGGCAGCACCGCCCTCTAGGGCGCACACAGTCAGCACCCCTGCCGCAGAACGCACAGGCCCTGCAGCACCTGGTGATCCAGCAGCAGCACCAGCAGTTCCTGGAGAAGCACAAGCAACAGTTCCAGCAGCAGCAGCTGCACCTCAGCAAGGTGGGTCTGTCACCTGCAGCCAGACCAGGAGTGGCCAAAATGGGGAGCATAGGGAGGTGTGCTGTTGTATGGAGCCCTCCACAGCCCAGCTGCACCTGGAAGCACTGGGCCACATCCTTACACTCTAGAGGCGCTGCATCCTTGTGTGGGAATCTGCATAGGCAGTTCTTTTAGGGATTTTCTTAAGTTATTTGCCAAGTAGATCTTTAAGCAAACACTCCCCCGAGGCCTGCAAGTTTACAGTGGCATCAGGTCTCTGAAGCATATTTTTCAAGTCACCTGGCACGAGCAGCTGTTTCAAGATGGGAGTTATACCATCAGAAGCAGCTTGGAAGCAGGCCAGCCTGTAGAGGTCTGTGTACTGTCAGCTTGTCCAGAGCCTCTCAGCCCCATCCATAGGAAAAGTTAATACTGTGCTGCGGGTGAGCAGGGAGAGAGGAGCTTAGTATGTTCCCATCAGATTTGTCAGTCAGGTACCTTCAATGCCAACTTGGATGACTGTTCTGCAAACAGCCCAGCAGCTTTTCTCCAAGAGAGATGGAAATGTCTCACAGACACTTGTCCACAAACCTCATCTGTACTGCTCATAGCAGCCCAACTATGGATGGAGCATCCCCAGAGTTTATCCTGTGGTGACAGGTGACAGAACACACCTATCGTTGTCATGGGGTCATGCAGCAGATAGAGGCCCAAAAACATGGATGTCAGGGAAGCAAACCAGTCCTGGCCGGCTCCTGCTGGCTTTTACTCCCAGGAGTGACCAGCAGAGGCAAGGCCTCAGAGTAGTGCTCTCAACCTTCGTGATACTGCGACCCTTAATACAGTTCCTGTGTTCTGGTGACCCAACTGTAAAATTATCTCATGGCTACTTCATAACTATAATTTTACTACTCTTACAGATCTTAACATAAATATATGATATTCAACCCCTGTAATGAAAGGATCATTTGACCTCCAAAGGCTTGGGAACTACAGCCTTGGAGACATGGGCTGAGGTGAAGGGACAGCATCACTGGTCCTTTGCTTTCTGTGGCTTCCCTATGGAGTGGGATGAGAGACTGTCACGGGAGATGAGTGCATGCTCAGAGTAGCCCTCTTTCCAATCCAAAGGGATCTGCTGAGTCCCACAGTGAGTCGGTGTCTCCTGTCCACACCCATCCCACTTTTAATCTCTGCTGCAAGCTGAGAGGGCCAAGATCAAGTTGGCTTCCCGAGGAAGTTTCTGCGGACCACATCCCAGCACAGGCTCAGCTAGGCCCCTCCTGCCTATCATGTACAGTGATATCAGTCCCTCAACCCACAACCCCCATGCCTAACATTCTGAGCCTCTTAGAATTGGGGGTTCCAGACATCCCATCATTTACACAGGAAAGGCATTTGCTGGGGGCGAGACAGGTTCCTGCCAAGTGTCTGTACTCCCAGGTGTCAAAGCACTTTCATATCCATCTCTCTAATGGCAGCCTAGGCTTATTAATTTCACTGTGTCACTACCTGAGTGGTGTGGTAGGAGGTTTGAAGACAGGAAACACCCATTCTCATGTGGCACATTCTTGAAGATGACTTTAGAAGCTGGGTAATCTCACTGGGATTTGTTACGTGATTGATTTGTGATAGTAAATGACAGTTGATTGAAATGTTTATACAATGTTTTCCTGGGACGCCCAGGAAGACAGTGATGTTCTCTGTGCTGCCTGGCCCCCGTGTTCCTGCCCTGCTCTGTGAGAGGCTTGCTCCTGAAGGCCATCCACGTCTTGCTTGACACAGTGGGGACCAGAGCTGGGCTTCGTGCCCACTGTGCATTCAGCCTTCATCTTAAAGTGCCAGTGCTCCAAAGATGTTAACAGAAGTTAATTACTCATTCTAGCATTGTGTTTTCAGCAGTCGTTTGTGACTGTTGCCATTTTTCCAAGGGACGAAACAGGGCTGCTGAGCTGGCTCTCCTCTGGACTTCTTGGGATTGGAGTGGCAGCCAGTATACCTAACTGGGTGCCAGCTCCTGACATGAGTATTGTGCCCACGTTAATGTGCTTCATAAAAGCATGCTAAGGGAAGAAATCTCCCAGGGAAAGAAGCCTGTTGAAGACGGCAGTGTAGTGCTCATCATGACAGGGAAGCACCCCTTTTTCCTGCTGCCTCCAGACCCACCTCACAAACAGCCTTGTTTCGAAAAGTCAGAAATTATATCCAGAACATCTTCCCCATAGTTGAAAGCAGTTCTTGCAGCAATGGTGGGTCTACGAGATCACTTGCTCTTTGTGCAGGCCAACCGTTGGCCTCGCTGAGCCTTACTCTCTTTTGTGTATGAGAACTTGGACTGCTGTGGGTGGTCTACTTATGAGCATCCAATAGTTTTAGATACCTTGTGCTTGCCAGTGGGGTTCTGGCTCTGAACTTTAGTCTGATGTTTTAATCCCGCTGTTCTGAATATGGTAGTGTGTGTGTGCTCATCCCTTGATAAAACAGGGCCCCAGTGTCCAAAGAGGCCTCTGGACAACAGGAGCTGACATGTTGACAAGCTGCTGCTTGCCTCCCTACTGGCCTCTCTTGTTATATTGTCTGAGGCCAGGTTTGCTTCCCTAAGCCAGCTCTGCTTGAAGATCCCATCTCTGTGGCCACAAAGAAGCAAAGACAAGTTCAAAGAGGGAGAGAGAATCCTGTTTGTGACTATGGCTCAGGAAGCCTAGTTGCACCAGCACCTGCGTCAGTGCTGAGCAGAGTGGCCCAGCCACTGTAGGCCATGGCCTGTTCTGCATCATTGACAGGGCTCTCAGTGGCCCTTGTTGCCATGGCAGCATCCCTGATAGACATCCTCTAGAGGGAGGCCTAGCCAAGCAGTGGCCCCTTGAGGGCCTCCCTGTTCCCTGCTCCCTGTTCTGGAGTTTCTGCCTGCCCATCTTGTGCCAAGGCTGCAGACCTGCCTGTGAGGCATCAGTGACTCTCACGTTGTCAGCAAACTGCACCCAACTTGGAAGCCTGTCCT
>JADRCD010132846.1:0-15222 GCA_019843815.1 Montemys delectorum | reverse complement strand
TTCCTGTCTAAAAGTACTGCAGGGATGAAAATGGGGAAGTGGCTGAAGAAAGGCCCAATGACCTGGCCCAACTTGGGATCCAGCACATGGGAGGGCACCAAGCCTTGACACTATTACTGTTGCTATGATGTGCTTACAGACTGGAGCCTGGCAATGTGGTCCCCTGAGAGGCCCTATGAGCAACTGACTGAGACAGAAGCTAATACTTATACACAACTATTGAACAGAAGTTGAGGACCCCTATGGTTTAATTAAGGGAAGGACTTAAGAAGCTGAAGAGGAGAGCGACCCCATAGAAAGACCAGCAGTCTCAACTTACCCAGACCCTAAGGAGCTACCAGAGACTAAGCCAACAGCCAGCAGCATACACAGTCCCCTGACACTGGTAGAATATTAAAGACTTTGGATTATTTCAATCTGGCACTGAACTTTTATTTAATAGTCTATGGTTATAGGAAGGCATAGTCTATAATTTTATTTAGAGAGTAACTCAATATAAATTGTTTTATATATGTGTATGTTTTATAAGCTTTCTAAAGTAATAGGTTTTCCTGTGTCTTTCTCATACATCCTTACTGATAACCATCCTCTCACATATCATGTCCTCTTTCCAGTCTTCACACTCCCCACAACCCTTCCTTAATTCCTTACTCTAGTATTACCTTTTCCTCCTTGATACCATGTTCTATCACACCTCCTTTGAAGTCACTTGAAAAAAATTCTAAATGAATTTTACTAGAAAGCACCCACATATGAGAGAAAATATGATGTCTGTCTTTCTGATTCTGCATTACCTCACTTAGAATGGTTGTCCATCTGTTAGAAAAGTGAAATAATAACATTTGCAACAAAATGTATGTAACTGGGATAATGTTTTACTTCACTTTATGTTTAAGGGGAAAGTATGCTCTAAGGTGCTTCTAATTGTGAAGTTCTATAAACATAAGGAATTAAGAAATGAGGAAGCAATTTTATCTGCCAATTCTAGTGAATTTATCCCTAAGTAAAGTACAAGTACTTATAATAAAAAGCAATAACATATACAAATAGAACTTTTATTTAAAAGTAGAATACCTTATGGAAAGAGTTACATGTGTATGTCATTATATATGATATATATATATAATAGCTATATATATATATGTATAAAAGCATTAAAGTTTCAGACTGAAACTTTAATGCTAAGACTTTAGGTTTATTATTTAGCCACCACATGTAAAAGCCCATAATAGACATTAAATAATTATTATTTTATTATTATCTATGAAATTGATAAAACCACAATTAACATAAAATTGACCATATAAGAGCCCTTTGTATATTATTAGCATCGAAAGTACTATGATTCTATACTGAGCAGATAAAGAAACAAAATGAAAGTCACAGAAGGGAAAAAATGAAAAAATAATTGGGTTTACTCTATAGAACATGGAAGCAATAAATATTTCTGATTCTAAGACAATGTAACTTTGTAGGGTTATCCAGCATCCTTTTCAATCAAGTTGACAGTCTTTGCAACAAACTTAGGTATATATGCAGATGGCAGGCAGTAGGAAAGACAAATGTGTGATTGTGTGTGTGTGTGTGTGTGTGTATGTGTGTGTGTGTGTGTGTGTATGCGTGCCTGCTTGTATGCATGCATGTCTACGTGTGTGTGCCCTTTACTTTAATAGAATACATATTTCCAGTTTATAAATTCTAGTAATGTCCATGATAATATCTGCTATTATGGTGACACATTTATAAAAAAACCCAGCATTTTATGATTTTAATGAGGTTAATACCCTTTGTATTTCTCAGATAAGTATAGAAATTATATTGCAAGAACATTTTTGTTATGTAAAACATAGTAACGAATTATCTCAACTTTTTATTTATTTCTTCAAACTTTACAACATGTATGCAGACAAACTTTTAAAGATAATTAACTGAGAATTAACCAGAAAAAAACATTTTCACTTCGTTGTTTGAACCCATCGTGAAGTGTCACAATCAGGAAAGCCTCCTGAAAAGGAAAATTTCCCATTATGCATTGACAATTCTTTATGGAAAACTTCCTCAGTAGCTCAGTTTTATATTGCTAAAATGAAAACAAATATAGGACATTATGTATAATTAAGCTGCACAAAAGAGATGAGGGAGCAATGGTAGGATACATCTTCAATCCCAGATATCATCCCCTTGAAAGGGAAAAGGAAACCAAAAGTGAAGCCAATTAAAAGGCTCTTTCTTTATCTTTAATTCGTGGAGAGTGGACCTTGGCTAACAGAAATAAATTGTACACCATGAAAATTAAAATCCCCTTTAAATGCCTATCCTTTGCCTTGGGTGGTGGGCACAGTTTAAATTCCAGCTCTCTGGAAACAAAGGTAGGCAAATCTTTGTGAGTTTGAAACTAGCCTGGGCTACATAGCAAGTTCCAGGACAATGAAACAGCCAAGACAACATAGAGAGACCATGTCTCACATAAGTCCATATCAAACAAACAAACAAACAAAAATCCATTACTTAATTGAAATGTACAAGATGCTGGTGCAGCTAAAAGACAGTTTCATGTGTAAAAAAAAAATAGTGTTATAAGGTGTATCTTCATCTACATTTATAAATATTGTAATTTTCAAGCATTGTATAAGTCACCAATAAAACAAGTATCAATATTTGGTTTAAGTCACCAATTGAAGGAGCTAGAGAATGGACCCAAAGAGCTGAAGTATTTACAGCTCCTTAGGATGAACAACAATATAAACTAGTACCCTCAGAGCTCCCAGAGACTAAACCACCAACCAAAGGGTACACATGGTGGGACTCATGGCTCCAGCTGCATACGTATCAGAGGATGGCCTTGTTGGTCATCAGTGAGATGAGAGGCTCTTGGTCCTGTGAAGGTTCTATGCCCCAATGTAGGAGAATGCCAGGGCCAGGAAGTAGGAGAGGGTGAGTTGGTGAGCAGGGAGAAGGGGGAGGGAACAGGGTCCGCCCCACAGGAAGAGAAGCAAGGAAAGGAGATATCATTTGAAATGTAAATAAAGAAAATATCTAACAAGCAAGCAAACAAACAAAACAAACAAACAAAAATTAAATGAATTACTTAGTATGTCATGCTTAATGGATGGCTGATGTCAACGTAGACTTCTGAATTACTCATAATGACTTCTTACCATTTTATTTCAAAATTACTTTTTTATGTCCTATTAATCAGTTCAAATGAATGAAAGCTTTAATTCTAGAAAAAAAAAAAAAAAAAAAAAAAAAAAAAAAAAAAGAGGGACCATAAAGCTGATATGAACATTTTAATTTGAAAAGTTCATTTTCATGTTTGTAAGATTATTCATCAAGAAACTACTCATCTCATTCTCTTTTTTTATTAGGTATGTCCTTTATTTACATTTCAAATGTTATTCCCTTTCCTGGTTTCCTCCTCCTCCCTCCAAAAAAAAGCCCTATTCCCTCCCCCTTCCCCTGATTAGTTGTAGCTGATACTACTTATGGTACTAAAATGTAGAAATTCTCAATGCATTTGTAATTTCTGTGACATGAGAAAAATAACTCTCCAGTTTTGAAGGAGGGGATGATTTAGGTTATGTCTAAACATCATTCCAAGTTAGATACCTCAGAAATCAGTACTTTTAAATATCATCTTGGAAACCAAATAGAAATTTCTTAAATGCCAAGGAGAGAAATTATATTTAAGTAACAAACGTCTGACAAGAGCAAGGAGAATCCTTCTGTCACGTCTCAGGGTGATGTTTAGACTGTCTTTGTGTTTTACTTTCTCTCCACAAAGTACTCTTGTAAGCAGACAATTTTCACTACTGCCTAAGCACCAACATGATTTATTTTGTGTGCCAGTTCGAAGAATCTCACCGATATCCTCTGGTTAATTTTGCCCCTCTATGTCTGTGGAACTTAGTGACACTGTTATTAATCATGCTGAATCAAAGGATGTAAGGCAAGCCAGAAAGAAAATATACCAACCCTTTAAAATTGAACACCCATCAACTCAGAAGAATCTAATTATAATAACATAATAAAGATAGTTTATCAGAAATACCATGTTTTACTCTGAGAATATTTTACCATTTACAAGTTTGGTTAGAATTCTAACTTATTGGGATTTTTTTAAAAATCTTTTCTCACCTTATCACTGTGTAGAGCATTTAGGAAGCACTTAGGGACCACTTTCCTAAAAATTATTGATTTGAGAATTACTCAATTATAAAATGGTGACATACAGGATGGACGTTTTCAGTAACTAAAAGGGGTTTGCACTTTCAGAAACTCAAAAGTGGAGTTGCCTATGAGGATAAATGGTTGACTCACAAAATCTTATGGCTGAAGTATGATGGTGGATGCTTTGGGGATAGATAGAGACAAGAACGGTTGTGAACTACATGCCTGGTTCAGTCTCCACTTACTCATTTTCGGTCCTAAATTTTTCCCATTTAAAGCCAGGTTTTCTGAGAAACTTGAAGCAATCTCTGTCAACATCTTGTGAGAAAAACTGATGATTTTCATAAAGTTTTTACCAATATTTAACCAGTGGCAAATATTGAAAGGTTGGGTCTAAGAATAATGGGTTTTTTCTTTTTTTTAATGGAAATTTTCTTTATTTACATTTCAAATGTTTTCCCCTTTCCAAGTCCTCCTAAGGGAAAGCCCTTACACCATCCTTCCTCCCCCTGCCTCTATGAGGGTGCTCCTCCACATACTCCCCACTCCCAGCTTCCTGCCATGGTATTCCCCTACACTGGGGCAATGAACACCCTGAGGCCAAGGGCAGCTCCTCCCACTGATGTCCAACAAGGCACATATGTGGCCAGAGCTATAGGTCACTCTGTGTGTACTATTTGGTTGGTGGTCCAATCCCTGAGAGCTCACGGGGGTCTGGTCAGTTGATACTGTTGCTCCCCGCCATGGGGCTGCAAAGCCCCTCAGACTTTAGTCCCTTCTCTAATTCCTCCATCAGAGACACTGTGCTCATCCAGGCTAAGAGCATCAGCACCTAAGAATATCATTAATTGTAGATATTTAATTCTATAAGTTGAATAGAAAGGTACTATTAATACTTGAATGAGTGGGTGAGTAAACAAACATATAAATGAATTGGCATTCGTGGGCTTAGAAAATAAGTATTTCTCTCTGAAATATAAGAATATCATCCTACATATTTTTAGTGCCATCACTCACTTACTGACTTATACAATTGTGTTTAAAATGAGTCAATTGAATCATGAAGTTACATTAGATTGTTTTAGCTCTTTAATGATTTTAATCTTGAACAATGCTTTAGTTAAAATTATACTTATTTAATAAATAAAGTGATTTACTTTTACTACAGGATTTCTCACTATAGGTTAATTTAATTTCTTGTCCTTCAAGAATTTAATATGATCTTGTATGCATTTTTAATACACCTGGTTTCAAGCCTTAACCTTTGATTACATTCAAAAACATTAAATGACTATTGCTATGAGCTCATAAGGAATCCCTTAGGATGTAAACAATACAAGTTGTCTTTGTTGTTGTTATTATTATTATTATTATTATTATTATCAGTAGTAGAGTATCAAATTCACTGCCAGGGTCACAAGTATTATGTTTTTTAAATGTGATTAATAATATATTATCCACTTCATTCCTTTTATTTGAGCTTACTTTTTTCTTCTGGGTAAAACAGAATATTGATATTACTTTAAAAGTAAATTTTCTATAATATTTCTTAGTATTTATATATTTGAAAGTATATTGTTTTATAATCAGTTTAATTTTTATGCTAAAAAATCCTGTTTTAAGTAAGTGAAATTGTAACACACAAACACATAAGTTAAGGAGAGAATGCACATGCATTTACAAACAGTGATCATAGATTTCTCATAAAAGGGATAGTGAAAAATGTAAAAATATCCTGCAATAAATGATTTCATTTTCGTTTCTTGATTGAAGTCTTTGTTTGTGTGACAGGATGTATTTTATATGCCTATATTTAAAAATAACATTGAAATTGTTGGGTAATTTGTAATATAGAATCTAGAAAAGTGTATCATCTCACAGCAGATTTCTCAATATTGTTGTAGCACATCCAAAAAAATGATTCAAGGGCAGTGGTTTATGCTGTTACTAGTAAGAAAAACCTCTGTGTAGAAAACATTGTTATGACAATTCTATTCATGTTTCCTGTCCATTAATCATCAAAACCTATGTATGTAGAAAATCCTAAAGAATTCACTGAAAGGTTACAAAGTCTAAGAAATGAACTGAATGAGGTTGCAAGCCAAAGTACCAATGTACAAAACTGTCATGGATATAATAACCATGAAGAATCCAAAATCTAAGTAAGTAAGCAATTCTGTTTCAGTGACACTAATTTAAGAATGTGGTGAAGAATTAATGGAATGAAATATAGACAAAACTTATTTCCTGAAAACGAAAAAATAATTTTAAATAAATTATGAAAACTTGAATAAAATACCTCATGTTCATAAATCCAGACTCAGTATTGTTAAAAACTGCACAATAGCCTTTAAATTAGTATACAATTCAACACAGATTAAAATGAAATATCTAATTTTTTTTTTTACAGAAATTGGCAAGCCTGAGTGTAAAATTCATTTGAAATTCAAAGAATCAAAAAAAGCTAAGGCAATATTGAAAAGGAAGGATAAAATTGAAATACTAAATGTATCATAGTTTCATAAGTTATTACAAAATGATACTGATAAAGACTGTGATATGTCTAAAGTCTATCATTTGGATAAATGAAATAAAATTGATGATTATAAAATAAATGTTCCCATCTGTACATTATTGGCTAGAGCGACACATTAGAAAGCAGTTAACTACACATAGTGCTCTTGCAGAGAAACTAAGTTCAGTTTTCTGTTCTCATAAAAGGTAGCTGACAAATACCTGTAGTTATAGCTCCAGGGAATTTAACATCGCCTTTTGGTCACCACTAATACTTGCACATTGCAACCTGACCATACACATATACAAAAATAAAGTAGAACTATATACGAATAATCTAATAGAAATGTTATACTGGACATTATAACACCAACAGATAACATTGGATCTTTGATTTATGTCACAGCCAAGAAAGATACAAGATGAAAGAACTCTAATGAAAGAAATAAAAGACGGAGCTCTTAAAAGAAACATTATGAGTATACCTTTATGATCATAAGTTAGGCTAAATCTCCAAATACCATATATATGTGTGTGCGTATATATACATCTATGTGTGTATGTGTGTGTGTATCCACAACCCATGTAACAGAATAAAACTTAGAGTAAATAAACAAAAAATAAAACAGAAAACATACAAAATGTGAGAAATATTTACAAATTATATAACCAGGAGACTGTGTTTAGAATAATAACTCATTCGACCTAAAGAAGAAAATACCTTAATTTTGAAAATTCAATAATAATAAAGGACATTCTGAAATAAATGCTCAACAAGTACAGACAAAAAATGTATGCCAAAAACAAGTCAGCAATCACCTGTTTAAAGCAAACCACAACCATGATGACACAGAATTTAAAGCCCCTAGGATGGCAATGGTAGAAAACTCAGGTTATAAAAAAATGATGGTAAGAATGTGCAAGAGAAATGGGCCAGTTCGTTTGGAAAGTTGTGTCTTGTTTTGTTGTGTTTTATTTATTGAATATTTCAAACTAGAGGCACTATAATATCAGGAACAATCCCAAGTCTAAAACTGAGGGACAGGTATAGTATATCTACTTAAATTATATCTGAGAAACACTTTTACATAAAAGTAAAATAGAAACTTATCCACATGCTTATCTAGGTCTAAATATATAAATGCCACAACATAGGTAATTCTTTAAGAGTTATATTAAAGGCAAAAGGTCTTAAGCCCTGGTGGGTAAGGTAGGAAGGATAGAGAGAAAATTGGAAGAGAAGAAAAGATAAATTAAGATATATGGCATTATTATCAAGCAATAAAACTCCAAATGTATATAAAATTATGGATGACTGCTTTTCTCTTATTGACAATGAATTTTTCTTATGATGTTTTGATAACTCTTTCCCCTAACTCTACTTCTCCAAGTTCCCATTCACCTCCCCTCCCATCCTGATCCACATTCTTTCTGTCTTTTACTAAACAAGCAGACATCCAAGCAATGAAACAAAACAAAACAAAAACAAAAACAAGCAAATCAGAATAGAGCAAAACAGAGAAGAAAAGAAGCTAAAGTAAAAGTATGAGAAACATATACATATAAGACAGACATATGTCCACACCACAGAAATCCCATAAAAATACAAAAGCAGAAGCCTTATTTATATGCAACGGTTCTGTATGGTAAATAAATAAACAAACAAAAACAAATGTTAAGAACTCTGACAACATTAAGAGACAAAGAACTTCCGAATATGCCCTTGATTTTATTTTATTTGGGGCATCTACTAATAAACATTGGACCTATCTGAAAGAATTGTCTTCCCAGTGATAATTTCTTGGAGAATACTTGCTTTTCATTTGAAAGTTGTTATCCATTGGAAATATTTTTTTGGGCTAGGAATGAATGAATTTGTCCACTTCTCCTATCGAAACCATGACATCATTTGTTGCAGGTCCTTGCAGGCCCTATTCATGAGGCCACAGTCTCTTCAGTTCATACAAATACCAGTACTGCTGTGTTTAAAAGGATTTGAGTCCTGGTCTTCATTCTCTCTGGTTTTCACACAATTTCTGCTTCCTTTTTTACAATGTTTCCAGAGCCATGAGGAGAGGAATTTCATGGCGCCATCTCTTTTGTGACTATGGGTCCCAAGGACTCTCATTTTTAGAGCATTTTTGGCTGTGGGTCTCATGTTCCCACTTGCTGCAAGAAAGATCTCCTCTCCTGGTAACTGAGCAAAGTACTCATCTATGAGCACAACAGTACATTGTTAAGAGTCTAGGAGTCATTTTATCACTATGTTCCTATAGCAGAATAGTAATCTTGGGTTTACCCTTAAGAGGTTTTTGGCCACTCTAGCAGTGCTGGGTATGGATTCTATTTCATGGAGTGGTTCTCAAATCAAACCACATCTTTTCTGATTATTCCAGCTTGCTTGTGGAAACATTGTTTCTCGCAAACAGGTCACCATTGTAACGTAAAGGGTTTGTTTATAGATAGGTTGGTATTTATCTTTCTCCTTTGCTATCAGGAGTACCTTCCAGTACAGTGGACATTGCTCTGTAGATGTGAAAGCTTCTATGTAAGTGCCATCTCAGCTTCTCTGGGTTCCATGAGGTATGGAGGTGTTTTCAGCAATAGTGCCTTACCCGCAGTTTGTGTAAAATAACCTTGCCAACAGCCTTTACTGCGAGTTTCCATGGAATCTTTTTCAACCAACAACTCAATTGATGTAATTCATTTCTGGTTTTCCAAAATTCAGTTGATGAAAAGTCATGTCCAACTGGGGCACTGTCTCTTTGGATATTTGGCAATTTTGTTTAGATCATCTTCACATATGCATTTACTGTACTCTACTACATTAGGTTTCCAAATGACCCCCCGAACGGAAACTAGTTTTTGCTGTTCCTGGCTGTATTCCTGCCCTTACCTCTTCCCTACCCACCTCCATTTGATCTACCAGTTCCAAGTCCCCCAAACTGCTTATCCATTTATAACTATCAATTCTATTTCTCCTTTTTAGGAAGTTTTACCCACTCTCTATAGTCACTGACTCGCTTCCCAAAGTTTCTAATTCTACTTATTGTAGCTTGCTATCAATGTTTTAAGAGCTGAAATTTACATATACCTTTTTTCTGCATTACCTCAGCTCCATCCATTTACCTGAAAATTCTATGATTCCTTTTTTTTTTAAATTTTTTGATGGCTGAGCAATATTTCATTGTGTTAATACCCTACATGTTATTTATCGATTTATCTGTTGGAAAAAAATCTAGGTTGTTTTCAATTTCTGACTATTATGTATAGAGCAACCAACAGTGTCTCAATAGTAAGATGAAGCATTCTTTAGGTATGTATGTCCAAGACTGATATTGCTGAATCTTGAAGTAGATCAATTCCTAGCTTTCCTTGGAACTATCACGTTGATTTCTGTAATGTCTGTATTATTTGCACTTCCTCCAGCAATTCATGAATTAATGAATCACTTTTTTAAAAAGACAAACATATAGAAAAATTAATAATAAAAGAGTTTCTGCAGACTAGAGAATTGATAAAATACATGAATTTAAAGTACATTTTGTTATAAAACTCAGTCCCAAAATTGATTGTGATAGCACAATGCACAATTTTGTGGCAACGAATGATTTACTTTAAAAGTTTGGTTGTACTGATTGAATTAGCAAAAGGTGAGCTTTACATACTAAAAGCCTGGTTTAAGTATCTTTGACAATAAATAGTAAATTATTGCTGTGGTGTATGTAACTACACCAGAATGCCATACTGTGAAATTACAATAGAAACTCTTTTTGAGAGATTTTTGATTTGTATAAGGTTTACAGCTCAAACCTTGCACATCTTATTATAACCTTAACATTACATATTTATTATAACTTGGAATGGCTTAATTGCACATGGTTGAATGATACTACCTCTCATGAAAATGTGTCTTCTTTACATGACCTTGTAACATCTAGCCTTAGAGTTTGCTGATCTTATTTGATCATGTTGTAGTTGTACTTGATACATTAGAATAAAAATTGGTAAATTGTGGCTGAAGTGGAGGTGTTAGCAAGAAGTTAGAATGTCTTGTGAAACTAGTATTTAGACTTGTAATCTGTGAGTATGACTTGGAGCCATTTCTATGATTGATGGATGCATGAATGATCCTCGTACAATGTTCTTCATTTTATCTTTTTGTATAGAATATTCCTGTAACTAGACAAATTGTTTAAAATGGGAGACAATGACAATACAACATAAGAGCAAGCAAATGAATTTAAAAGACAAGTCACACATTAGAAAGGAAATTTAATTGAATAAAATTAGTATATAATGCATACATTATTTCTACAAATGGACATAAAATGACCATATTTACAACAACATGTTTAATAATTGTAAGAGTTCATTTTCAGCTAAACAAAAGTTAATTGCTATTGAAGTTGCAAATGAAAATGTTATATGGTAGATGTGTGTAGTGGCATAGATCTTTATTTCTAGCACTTGGGAGGCAGAGATAGACAGATCTATGTGAGTTCAATGCAAGTTTGGTGTACACAGTGAGTTCAATGACACCACCCAGACCTACATAGTGAGAACATGTCTCTGAAACAAATAATGCAATATGACTACCAATAGAAAAATGTTCATTAAATCAATAACATAACAACCTTATGTAAAATTTATTGGGGACATTCAGAAAATTTGACCTTACCATACTATGTCATCATGTGAACAAACAGAAAAATAATTACAATTTTTAGAATTATGCAAGGAGATATCTACACCCTGTAATTCTCTTTAAATATATTCTCTCTTTCAATGAATATCATACCTTTGTAACTATATATAGCCAATAAGTGAGTACAGTTTCAATCACTGAGGCAATAGAATCAAGTCACTATATAAACTAATGAATATATTGTTTAGAGTCATATAAACAAAATATGGGAAGTAATGATACTGTGAAGAATACATAAAATTACGTTATTTACAGACACTCAACAATTTTGTCTTCCTTGCTCATAGCAACTACTCCTAAGATCTCACACTTTCAACTCTCATCACAAATCACTTAAATCATGTAACCATGGACAATCAAGAGTAGTGTTGACTCAAGAAAGCAAATCACTCATCACTTGCAAACTGAGGTGCATTGTGGGATTGTCTCCCTTGAGAGAATCAGACATTTTCCCCAGTTTCAGTCCCATAACTCATCTCAATGAAAGTAAAATTAAGCACCTACTTTCTAGTTTTGAATAAAATTAAATTGTAGAATTTTTATTTATGTGTGATAGAATACAGAAACAAACTATTTTTGCCCGCACACCTAATTCTTAGCCACTTCTGTGAAGATAAAATAATATTTCATCCATAATTAAAACAAGTAGATGAGGGGTGCTTAGAAAATACTTGTGCAAATGTAAATAAAACATAAATGTGGCTGTGTTATATAGAATCATAAAATCTTTTAAAATTTTCACACACTGTGAATTTCTAACAAGCTTTTTACTACTGGGTAGTAATAATACCGTGAAGAATACATAAAATTATGTTATTTACAGACACTCAACAATTTTGTCTTCTTTGCTCAGAGCAGCTACTCCTAAGATCTCACACTTTCAACTCTCAACACAAATTCATTATGGCTTTCCAACTTCAAGTATTATCTATAATATTAAATACCAAGTGAGAAACATATACTCTAATTAAAGAACATAAAGAACAGCTATTTGCTGTGAGTAAGCTGCACTCGTTGCTATTCAAAACTCTCTAATAGTATGCAGGCAGTCTGAACTTAAAAAATATTTATATATCCTAAATGAACATAAATACATAGAGTCTTTATATATTTATGTTCATTTAGGAAAATACCAGTAGTGATGTATTATTTTGAAGTATACAGTTAATATGTTTGGAGTTATTTAAAATTTATATTGAGAAAAATGTATTTTCACTATTGCTGTAGACAAGCATCTACATAAGACTGATAAATTGTTGTTTTATATCAAACAACTTTTATAATACTTATTTGTATTGTTATAATATTTTATAAATTTTAAGGAATATGACAAAAAAGATATTGTAGATATTGAAGGGGGTCTCTGGGAGAAGTGGAGGTACAAAAGGGAAGCAAGAATGTGATTTAATTCTATCTACTTAAAATATGTTTTTAAATGTTAACAAATTCAGATAAATTGAAATCATGTAACTTTTCTCATCATAATCCAATAAAAGTTTAAAAAAATAAAAAATAGTATATATCACAGTTTTGCTTTTAAGATATATGTGAAAATAGACAACAATAGTATCAGATCTTAAAATTATATCTAGTTTGTAGACAGTCCAAAAATATTTAGCCAGTAGAGTTCCTGAAACTAAACTTATGTTCCAATATACAGTTTTCTTTAGGATTGACTGTCTTTTTTTCTCTTAAAGCCACCTTCTTCACCATTTCTGCTAGATGGATCTGTTTCACACAAAAAGTAATTTCAAAACATGTTTGAGAGTACAAAGAAATATCCCTCTTCTTGCTTTATGGGTCCTTGCTCTATGAGTCTCATCTTATTAAGCATTTGAGGCAGTACCATTGAGGTAGGGGTTTCAAAATTCGTCAGAAATGCCATCATAATTACGGAACTATCCTTTTTAAAATGTATAATGTGCCAAATAAGGTCAAGAAAGACAACGGGATTATCATTCCACTACTTGAACTTTTAAAACTGCATCACTGATTAAATAACTTATAACCTTGACCTGTTCCCTAGAGAAGAAGTTCTCACATGGTTTAGTGACAGCATGCCGTTTGTAAATCTTCTACACAAGTTCCATTATTTTTGGTTTTATTTATTTATTTATTTATTTATTTATTTATTTATTTGTGTATCAGGAGATGAGTTTGAATGTCTCCTCACTTTTTTGGGTTTTTTTATTAGGTATTTTCATTATTTACATTTCAAATGATATCTCCTCTCCTGATTATGTTTTTGTTTTTGATATTTTTTCAAAAGTTCCATTATTTTTAATTGAATTTTCAAGTACATATATAGATATTTGAATGTATAACATGCAACAAGTGTTTGCCTTGGACTTGCAGAGGATGGAAGAGATTGTTAGAGCCCTCCCCAAAACTGTAATTGGGAAGTGTCTTAGGGATACTCAGAATAAAACCAGAATCTACACTAGCACACCAAGTGATCTTATCCATGAAGCAATCTCTCGCCACCTTATAATACTTTATTTTAATATGCAGACAGTTCTATTTTTTTGTCTATGCTGTACTGGAGGGCATGCTCAGATTAGCTGATACTCTGAGAACATGGTAATAGAAGAACTTTTGAGTGCACACTTCACATTTTAACTGCAAATTCAATATAATGCAAATAACAATATCATGGAATAAATGGTCTAATTAATAGTTTTATAAAAAAGACTGAAGATAAATTCATGTAAACCAACTATATCAAACCTATATACTATTTTTGAGACAAGCCTGTGATTTAGAACCTAAGTGTCAGACTCTTAACCAATCCCATGATTTCCTGATTTGGAAAAAAAAAACACCTTTACTTATTAATGCTTATTGATACATAGACAAAAGGTAAATACTTTAAAATTAAATGGCACTCAAAATATTTGTCTCAATCTTGAAACTATAATCAGTTCATTTTAACCACATTTGTATTTATTGAGAAATTTCTATTCAAACTAAATCTATAGAATTTCTCAATTTTTAAAAACTTATATTAGTTTTGCAAATGTTATTGACAAACATTTCTGAAAGTTTATTTAATAGACTATTTCCCAGTTTTCAAAGCTTGTTTTACTATACAAATGTTCTTACTTCTTTACTCAACATTCATAGTACCTGGAGCACTGAAGTTCCATAAAGACTCTTGTCAGTGTATAATTATTTATAAATTAATGTTTATTATTTCTATCAGTGAGGACTTTGTAAATTCCTACTACAATAGTAAATAAAAGTAATTTCCAAAGCCCTTGATGATTCTGGAATCATAGCCATCTTTGAATACCTATAAAGTTTTCATTGTTCTATGATTTATTTCTGCTTTGTTCAACGAATGCATGCTGTACCTTCTACTACAATGCTGACTACTCATTTGGGGGTACAAAACTATAACAAGTATGAATTTGCCCATAATTTAAAATTTTTACTGGAAATAAGTAAAAATCCTTTTCAGTAAAAAAAAAATAATAATTATCAGAACAAAAGGATATCCTAAAAAAAAAAAATAGAAAAGCTTTGTTATCACACAGTAGAGCAGAAACCTGTAGACTATGTAAATAACTTAAATACAAACTACTGAAAAGGAAAACAATCTAATCAATAAGTATGAAAGTAAATAAACAGACCCTATTTGAATGAGGAAATACAAATGAGCAACATATACATGACAAAAAAGTTCAACACTCTCAACAGTCAAGAATATTTCAAGAAAATTTTATTGATATTTTATTTCACTCTGATCAAAGTAGCTTTCATGAAGAACTAAGCAAATCCAAATGCTGGTGATGCTGTGTAGCAAAATACCTCTATTCACGGGAGTGCTT